>JAJEKV010000061.1:6614435-6785048 GCA_021234155.1 Isoetes taiwanensis
TATGGCGTGAAAAATAATCTCAATGTGGTTGATCCAACATGGCTCAAACATGCCACGCGGGTTCCAACATGCCAATTAGGTGCCAACACGCCAAGGTGGCTCAAAGACGCCACCTAGGCACCAACACGCCATCTAGGTTCAAACATGCCAAGGTGGCGCTCAAATATGCCATGCGGGTCTTTATATGCCACCTATAGGCTCCGGAAGCATGCCACGCAGAGTTCCAACATGCCACCTAGTTCCAACATGCCACCTAGGTTCAAACATGCCAAGGTGGCTCAAACATGCCACATGGGCTTCATGCCACCTAGGTTCCAACATGTCAAGTGGCTCAAACATGCCATGGGTTCCAGATGCCACCTAGGCTCCAACCTCCTGGCCGGGCTCAAGCATGCCGCTTCAGGCACCAACACGCCACCAAGGCTCAACATGCCAAGGTGGCTCTAAACATGTCGCGCGGCTCCAACACACTTCACCTATGCCAAGGTGGCTCAAACATGCCACCTAGGGTTTCCAACATGCCACCCAGGCTCAAACATGCCATGTATGCCACGCGAGTCTAACATGCTAAGGTGGTTCTAAAAAATGCCACTGCCAGTCTCTACATGCCACCTAGGCTCCAACATCTCCAAGGTGGCTCTTAAACATGCACGTGGGTTCCAACATACCACCTAGGGTTTCCAAATATTGCCACCTAGGCTCAACATGCCAAGGTGGTTCAAACATGCCACGTGGGTTCCAACATGTCACTCAGGCTCCAACATGCTAAGGTGGCTCAAACATGCCAAAAGTGGTTCAACATGCCATGTGGGTCTAACATGCCAATTTAGGTTCCAAAGATGCCAAGGTGGCTCAAACATGCCAAGGTGGCTCCAAACATGCCACGCTGGCTCCAATATGCCAATTCGGCTCCAACATGTTAAGTTTCTCAAACATGCCACTCTAGATCAAACATGCCAAAGTGGGCTCAAACATGCCATGGGTTCAACATGCCACCTAGGCTCCGGAAGATGCCAAGGTGGTTCAAACATGCCACTCCAGCTCAACATGTCACCTAGGCTCAAACATGCCAAGGTGGCTCAAACATTCCACGTTGCCCAACATGCCACCTAGGCTCCAAACATGCCAAGGTGGTTCAAAATACGTCAGGCTCCAATATATACATCTAGGCCTCAAACATGCCAAGGTGTCTCAAACATGCCACTGCGGTCTGCAAATACGCCACGAGGGCTCCAACATGCCAATGTGCTCAAACATGCCAATGTAGGCTCCAAATTACGCCAAGGTGGTCCCAAACATGCCCGGGGTCCAACGGCCACCCAGGGGTCTAACTCCGCCAAGGTGGCCCAAGCATGTCGCCAGGGCGCACCACATGCCACCGGCTCAAACATGCCAAGGTGGCTCAAACATGCCACCAGGCTCCAACATGCCATAGGCTCCAACATGTCAAGGTGGTTTCGCAACATGCCACGGGCTTCCAACATGCCACCTTAGGTTCCAACATGCCACCTAGGCTCCAACATGCCAAGGTGCTCAAAACATGCCACGGGCTCAAACATGCCATGCGGCCCTCTTACATGCCACCTAGGTTCTACACGCCAAGGTGGCCTGCAAACACGCCAAGGTGGCCCAAACACACGGGTTCTCAATGCCACCCAGGGCCCAACATGTCACCTAGGTTCAAACACACCATGCCAAGGGGGGGGTGGGGGTGTGCCCAAACATACGCAGTTCAACATACAGCAGGGAATGGAAATACACATGGGTTTCTTATATAATGGAACATGCTGGAAGACATGGAATGGTAATACAGGGAACAACAAAGAAGGGAACAACAATGGGGTTCAACATGCCAAGGTGACTCCAAACATGCCATGTGGGCTCCAACATGCCACCACCTAGGCTCCAAAGATGCCAAGGTGGCTCAAGCATGCCAGTTGGGTTTCAAACATGCCATGTGGGCTCCAACATGCCAACTGGCCCAACATGCCATGGTTTCTCAAACATGCCGCCTAGGCCCCCAACATGCCATCTAGGATCCAACATGCCAAGGTGGTTTCAAACATGCCACCTAGCCTCCAACATGTCACCTAGGCTCAAACATGCCAAGGTGGCTCAAACATGCCACATGTGTCTTAACATGCCACCCAGTTCCAACATGCCAATGTGTACCAAACATGTCACCCAGGGCTCCAACATGTCAAGGTGGCCTCAAACATGCCACTGGCTCCAACATGCCAAGGTTGGTCAAACATGCCACCTAGTTCAAATGCCACGCGGTCCCAACGCGATAAGGTGGTGCAAACATGACACGCGGGCTCCACCATACCAATTTAGGGTTCAAACATGCCAAGGTGGTCAAATGCCACACATGGCTTCAACATACCAAGATGGCTTAAACATGCCATCTAGGCCCAAGATACAAGGTGGCTCAAACATGCCACGCGATCTAACATGCCACCTAGGGGTTCAACATGTCATCTAGGCTCAAACATGACAAGGTGGCTCAAACATTCAAATAGTTCAAATGCCACGCTGGCTCCAACATGCCACCTAGGCTCTTAACATGCCAAGGTGGTCTTTAACATGCCACCTAGGCTCAAACATGCCAAGGCTGATTAAACATGCCACCTACGCCCAAATGCCATGCAGTCTAACATGCCACAACTCCAACATGCCGAGGTGGTTTCAAACATGCCACCTAGGCCTGGGAACATGCCAAGATGGCTCAAACATGCCACATGGCTTCAACATGCCAAGATGGCTCAAACATGCCACCTAGGCTCCAACATGCCACTGGGCTCCAAAGATGCCACCTAAGCTCCAAAGATGTCACCCGGGCTCAAACATGCCAAGATGGCTCTCAAACATGCCAAGGTTCAAATGTTGTGCCCCTAGGATCCACCATGCCACTTGGTTGGCTTCAATGCGCCACAATGGCTCTAACATGCCAATGTGGCTCAAACATGCCACACGGGGGTCCAATATGCCAAGGTGGCTCAAACATGCCGGGCTTCAACATACTTCTCTCCCTCCCTCCTCTCTCTCTCTCCTCTAATTGGGTCCGATAAAAGCGTTTGCACCTTCCCAACGCCGAACAAGGACATGACTTTGTGCAGTGCCTCATCGAGGGGAGGCGCTGACCCCAAGAGAGACCTCCTCGAACCTTGTCGTGGCAGATCTTCCTAGTCGACCGGTTGCACCGAGGCCATAATGTAAAATGAAATCTAAGACCGTGACATTTATTACATAAGATTTTTGAAGGTTTTCATGGTATTTGTATGAAAATACAAATCTTGTCGATGGTGACATCTTTGATGGTGACATGAGCATCTAGGTTTTTTTTTCTTGTGGTGCCATGTGTGCCCGGGGCACATGGTTTCCTATTCAAGATTACGGTGGCTAGGTGGGCATCTAGAGGCGATGGCGATGGAGGCGATGGGGAACAAGGGGCACGGTGGAGCAAGGTTTGGGCTTTGTGTTTTTTTGTTGGTTTTCAACTCCAGCTCTTCCAAGTCCACTCTTCCATGTCCGAATCATGTCCGCACCTCGATACTACTTACCTCCAGCTCTTCTCAGATCTCCATGTTTTGTAAGTTAAACAGGCTTAAAAAGAGTCATAGCTAGAAGGGTGTGAAGAAAATTGTCCTGAAATGCTCTCAGATTTGATAAGATGAAAGGAGGGATGATAATGTGGCCGAAATATGAGCCTCCTGTTTTTTCACAATGTTTTTCCCTTTGAGAGTTCTTGCATGATCTATGTTTTTTCTGCAATACAAATGAAAAGGAGGGACATATTGCCTTGTGTATTCCACTAATGTTTTGCCTTGAGGGTTTGTGCATAACTGTTTTTTGCCTTGAGGTTTATTGCATAACTGGTGTTTTGTAGGGCTTGGAACGCTTTTGCGGCCAGATCCTTGGCATAGCCACAAAAGAAAACTTGTTGAAGTGTTTTTTTTGCCTTGAGGGTTTTGCATAACACGGTTTTGCGTGGCTTGGAGCATTGTTGCAGCAGGGTCCTTGGCATAGCCACAAAGAAAAACTTGTTGAAGATCGTCAAAGGGTGGTTCATCGTAAGCCAAGGGCATAGGATTCTTGTTGGGGTTCGATTCCCCAAGCCCCGGTCCAAGGCAAGTTGGAGCCAGATGTCAGATCGAAACTAAACTGGATTGTGAAGCTTCAAAATAAGTTTAAGCCCGCGGAGCATCGGATTGAACTGGGTTTGATTCCCCGTGCTCATGTCATATTGGAATGTCACTCTTTGTGTTTGATTTGTCAATATTGTATTGTATTAATATGACATCAGAGTGTATAGATACCAAAGATGCCGATCTTTAACCCATGGTGTGTGACCTTCAAGTGCCCCCTTTAAAATCGGGTCAACAGGGGCCAATTTGACCCCATCTTGACTTGCATTGAAGGGCCCAGAGATCGTGAGATGGATTATCATGTATAATATGCCTCGATCCAATGGTCTAAATAATTCTTAGAACACCCCAAATGATAATACACCCCATAAAATCCATAAAAGCCAACTAAACCTTTAACATATAATAACCTACAAACGTTTAAAATTAATAGAGATGGATGGTCGAGATGATTCCGAAGATGAACGGTCGAGATTGTGATCTCGGTCATAACGTTCTATTGGCTGATACTGAGCTATTATTTTTTGTTTCCAAAAATTCTGGCGCCTTTTTCTTGCCGCCAAATCCATCTCTGCGGCCTCCATTTCCGCGGCCAGACCTGCTCCATGCATCTTCTGCTCTGCTCCATTGCTTCTGCTCTAGTTCCACTGCCGGTCTCCAGTTCGGCCATGTTCAGTTCGGCCATCTCCAGCTCAGATAGCTGCCTCCATTTCCAGTTCGGCCATCTCCACTGCCGCCTTCATCCTAGTTCGCCAGAAAACAGGGGAAGAAGCTTTTAAAACGGGGAAGAAGCTTTTAAAACATGGGAAGAGCATTTCAAAATAGAGAAATAAGCTTTTTGAAACTACCCTTATCCGTCTTCAAGAGCTTGGCCACCGGAAATGGATCAACAAATTGTGGGTTTCTTGTAAGTTTTGTTGCAATTTTTCTTTTAGATTCTGCCTCTTTTCTGCTTGTTGGAGCTTCCACTCTATTTTTTTTTTCACACCATTTCAGGAACGAATGCATGCAGTCGGAATACATGCATGCAGTCGGAATACAGTGCTGGAGTGATGCATTATGTGTTAGAATCTGAAGGTATCGAGCCTGGGATTTGAACCCAAGATTAATTCCACTACTCAGGCTCCAACACACTTCTCCCTCCAGTATCTTCTCTTCTATAAGCGATTCGCTGCAGCCTCCAATAATCCGGCTAGAAAAGCCAGAGCAGTCAATTAGCAAGTGATCAATCTCCACAACACCAAGCAGTTTGTTGCACAGTTCACATTCAGAGTTTGCCTTTCCTGTATAACTTTTGCAGCTCCCCCTTTCCCTTCAGTTACTTAGCAATCAGAACGACCTGCCTCCTTCAGGTAAGAAAACACGGCCTGCAAAGCTCTGCCAATTCCTACCACAGTCCGAGCTTTCCTTCTGCTTCCAATTCGATCACGGCTTCATCAGAAAGACTATACTCGAAAACAATACATGTGGATTTTATGTGAAAGACTATACATGTGGATTTTATGTGAAAGACTATACTCGAAAACAATAGCTACTTTAGCAAAGTCTTACAACTTTTGATGTTTTTTTTTTTTGGTAAAAGAGCAACACTTGAAAACAACATGTTGACTTTTGAAGTTTTTGCAAGAACCACATGTACACTTTGAGGAAAAAACCACTTGAAAACAATAGCTAGCTTTTAAAAACAACATGTTGAACTAGAACTTTGGCTAAAATCAACATGTGGTTTTTAGCAAAGTCGAAAAATTAACCATGTGGTTTTTTGGTGTTATTTTTTCTACAAAACAATAATTCAACACAACATGTGGACATTTCATCTTTTATTAAGAACCATATGTCTACTTTTTAAGAAATCAACACTTGAAAACTATAGTTATTTCTAAAAGTCAACATGTAGAAACACATGTTACTTTCTACGTGTAGATAAAGTTGCAAAATCCTACGTGTAGATTTTTGGAAAAAAAAAAAGACATGTCTAAAATTTGTGCTAAAAACCACACATCATTTCTAGCAAATCCCGACAAAAACAACATGAAGTTTTTGTGTTGTTTTTAGCAAAAATGACACCGAAAAACAACATGTGGACCCAGGTTTTAGGGTGGTAGTGTCTTCATCCGTCCCCGCGGCGATAAAACTTAACCATTGTTCCATGCACGGTCCTATTAGCTCCACCAGAGTGTAATCCTCGACCGGCTTATTCAAATTTGAGGAGGAAGCGCCATTGAAGTGGAAAATAGGGTAGGGGACTCATTCGCCCCAAAAAATGCTTGACAAAAAGGTTAAGAATGATATCTATTATTGGGTCCTCATCCCTAGATGCTCAACCAAGGCAAAGAAACAACCGATATATAATGCTCACCCTTCTTCAGATCTACTTGGCCTGAAGCGCCAAGATGTCGTGACTTGGTAGGGACAACAAGGGAGAAAGGAGAAAGGAGGCGCCAAGCAAGGCGGACGGCCGCTGGTGGTAATCGAGGGCACCGGGTGTAGGGCAGGCAAGGAAGACGCCGAGGTCGGCTATGGCGGATTTGGAGCTTAGGTCCCGGTGCCTATGGCGGAAAAGGGTGCTCGAGAAAGCACACGCCCAAAAATATAGTTCAAAATTCAAATTTCAACTTTTTAACTTTTTATAAAAATTTTCAAAAATATTATTTTTTTATAAAAATTTTTAAACAGCGCCAGAAAAAAATACGCCAAATCGCATGGGGGCCCGGACGCGGTTTATATCAGCCGCTTTATTTTCAAAAAGAAACACCCTGATACCTCACCCCCTTTTGTTTTTCGGGCGCTGTTGTCCGCTTTTGCCTCCTGAGACGCGGCCCCATAGGGTATTTGAGAGGTGCCCGATCCATTGGAGCCGCTTTCATCATCCGAAGCTACCTACAAAAAGTTATGGCTCCTCGAAACTTGGGTCCTCCAGCGCCTAGACTTCCTTAGAATTTACAAATTACACCTTAACCTAGCACTAAATCAAACATAAAAAAAGACTTAAACAATCACTCTTGCTTAATTCTCTCCTAACTACCGAACTAGCGAAGTTAGGGTTTGGTCGCTATGATTTCGAAAACCCAAATCACGGCTCGATACCACCGCGGACGCCCCAACATATACGCACCCTGACGATATACATACGGGATTTTCCCCCATGGCGACCAACTCGCCATGAGCAGGGCTCCTCCGCCTATTTCGGGCCATCTATAATATGATGTCCCAAAGAAGGACACGGCGGGTCATTCGCCCACGCCAATGGGCTCCTACGTCGCGAAGCGTGAATACAAGGGTTAGCACACAAAGATAAATCACATATAAATAACCACCACGAAGGGTGGCACATCCATCCAAATACCAACGGCAAAGAATATGCATCTAAACCTAAGAAAAACACCCCAAACCCATGGTTCTACCCCTGCCTCGACTCCAATGAGGATCGACCGACGGCTAGGGCCTCAAGAGATCGCCAGACCGAATCTTGACATGGCATTGGCTGGCATAGAACATTGGCTAGGGTTGTCCACCCATCCGCCCCCCGTGCACACTTTGCGATGGGTCAATTCACGCCATGGCGCCGCTTATAGCCTTCCTGGAGACGAAGCTCGAGGCATCACCCTCCCGAGCCTACCTGTGGTTCATGAAGTCCCGGCCCGATGAGGCGTGCCGTGGAAGCGCCCCTTCCGTAATCACAAGGGTTCCATGGGCGAAGCTAGAGAATACGTGGCCGCGATCACACCCCCGCGATCCGCACAGACTTTACTCGCCTCTAAATCTACTCAAAGTGCAAGGTGCCCCATACGGGTCACACCTTCCCACCTGTGGAGTGTCAGGACCATACCGCCCCCTCACGCGGACCGGCTATCGCCTAGCTCACTATAGGAGTCCCAGTGAGCCTTTTATGTTCGTGCAGGACCCCGCCAACCACTTCATCACTGTGTTCCTTATCTGGTGCTAAGCCAGTCCATAGCATCTATGACCCGGTGGGCTCTTGTGCACAGGCCGCATTTAACGGGATAATACAGGGCTCTATCTAGGAGCATACTACAATAAATAGCCTCAGAGGTCTCTACCCCCCTTAATTCCCCATTTCCAGAGTAACACTAGGCTAACAACCACCAATCCATCCATTACAAGCAAAACCAGAATCGAAATATATAGAGAACCTACCTTTACAATCAAGGGTTAGTTCCTACGAGTAAACACAGAGAGAATAGACCAACAACCCAAACAGGTGCCCGCTATCCTAGAATTCACAACTACACTAGCCACCCACCTGTATTTCGGCTCGACCCGTTGTCGTTGGGGATCTCCATCTGCTTGGTCTTGGTGTTTAGCTTGTGTGAGATTCAGGGTGGCGCTCAGCTCTGGTCACAAGGGTGGCGCTCCACTGCTGAAGGTGAGTTGTGGCTGATATGGGGGTGGTGATCCACCCTATTGACCCCAATTAGCATTATCATGCTAACCAATCGAGGGTGGCCACGTGGCGCCTTCCCAAACCATAATTAGCTTAATTATAGTTTTTAAATATTAGTTCCTTAATTATAGGTTATTATTGTCAATAATTAAATTAGCATAGCTAATTTAATCCCTTTTAAGTGAACCCCCTAGGTTCCCATACCCCATGTGGCGTATGTATCCTTGGTGACGTGCCAACATATTTATACTTATACCGTATAAATACTTGGAACGTCACAGAAAGCACAGCTCATCACTCAAGAAAAATCACATGAAATCTCTAATCAATTACTGTGGAAAGTCGTGATATGCTTAGAAACAGAACAACCATGTGGGGGGAAGTTGAGAGACGGTTTCTTGCCCGAGACGAGGTGGGAGGGTTCTCATGGAGCAGGCACATCAAAGAAAGTTGGTTTGGGTCTCAACAATGGCTCCAAGTGGTTTGTGGAAAGCAAGGCCTCAAAACCAAAGTGGTTTGACCTTCCTGAGTGAATCCTTTTGAGGACATCAAGGAAGGATACTTTGTGCTAGTAAGGCCTGATAATGAGGATTGTTAAATATAGTTAGGGATGGCACTCTTTGACGTTATCATCACCATGCTTGATGGGGAGGAGTTGCATCTTGGATTTCTCATTCAATATTGGGAGTCCGTTGGGAGGCATAAGAAGGGCAATTTGAAGGAGCAGTACTCCAACTGCTGGAGGAGAAGTGAATGTCAAATCCCGTTGATCCTCAAAGGAGAGAATTGGTGGACTGCGTGTCCCACGGCCTGTCCGGTTTATACTATGGCAAGATGATAGTTTGATGAAGCTATGGTTCCTTGAAGCTATGATAATGCCATAGCTTTTTGCTGCGATTTGATGGAGCACCGACCTGTGTGAAGCTGGGTGCAGCAAATTTAGGAGCACCATTGGTTTGCTTCCTTTTTATTTGTTTTGCCTCAACCATAGGTTCATTCTACACTATAAGATTTCCCAATGCTTCTAAAAGGGGGGAGGTCCCTTTGTTTTTTCTTTTTATTAATCCAAAATAAGGCACCTATACCTTATATAAGCGCTACCTTTCCTTTGAACTTTTTTTGGGTTGCCCCTAGGGGGGCAAACCCTCGTTTATGTGGGTATTGTGCATATCCAGGTATATGCCGGCATATGCCTAGCATATGCTGGTGACTGCTCCAAACTGGCTGCTGCCTGTAAACTCTCGGTCATCCAGCCCCATTCCAGATCGCCATCGCCAGTATAGCATCAAAGCGTGAACAACATTACAATGCAGGCGATCACGATGATGGAGCACATGCGTAGATGCTCATGTAGTGCCGGATTTAAGAGCGACAATTCTTTAGTATGGCTGTATCTCATATAAGATGCTTTTGAAGTGGATAAACAGGGCAATATTCCCATGTTATTAAAGCAAATAGGCAGGCGATTCCATTGTTGGGGCAGAAAAGATCATATGGACTGTCTAAGGGATCAAATGCTCAAGTTATGACCAGATGAATACTCCCGCTGCAGCTTGTCCCAGGGGCAAACAGTGAAGGAAGAACCTGTTTACTTCTTTCAAACCACCTAATCCCGTGGTTTAGTCTCTGTCCCCTTTTTTATGTTCTTTTATCTTTATTCTTTGCCTAAAGTCTACTCCAAATTGCTTGAATGCATGGCATTTGTTCGCTCAAAAGATCCATGTTTCCTGTATTCTTTCTGATGCATTTTTAGGCTGGATTCAAGATGTGGCACATAAGTTTGGCATCCCAAGAGCAGCTTTTTAATACATGCTCGCCACAACCGATGTGCTCATGTCTTTGTTCCTCAACTTGTTCGAGAAGGCTATATTCCCCGCCAAAGGTAGACTTTCTACAATTTTATGAAACAAATCTTTGTAGCTTAACAAAATAAGACTAGTCAGATTAACTTGTTATTTGCAGAACAAATGGAGAGGTTATAAAAGATGAACCTTATTCGCACAATACCGTGGATGACTTTGAAGCCAACAGATCTACCTATTGCTCGCTTTTAAAGAAGATCCCATCAGAAAAAAGATGCATGAAGACTATGAAAAATGTTTCAAGCAAAATATGTTCTATCCAACACATTTGAGGAGCTCAAATCGAAAAGAGTGAAGATAATGAGAGAAGTAGTTCTAAAGAGCCCAAATTACTTACCGCTTGGGGCCACCGTTACCCGTGTCATACTTAGGGCTTGAAGAAAAAAAGAAGAGGGAATTAATATGCCGATAAAGAATGTCTTGACCGGTTAGATAAGCAAAACCGGATCTCGCGGCTTTATATTTCCTTTTGATTCAAGCAGCATTCTTCCGGGCCAAAAGCGATGACATGGCTATGGCGCCAAGATTCCAAGCGCTTTCTTATAGGTGCAACGGCAAAGGTTACCTGGGAGTGATGATCAAATGTTTCAAGTTGTCATTTGTTAAGGTTAGAGAACATTTCTCCTTTGGGTGTCTTTCATCCTTATTTCCATACTTCTACAAAGTTCTTGATCCATTTGCTGAAAAACTTATTGAGAGGGATTCTTTAATCATTAAATGGCTTGCAAAGAATATCAACATTTGTACCTGCATTGAAGCATCTACAATTGGACAAACCGCCTATTAGTTTTCTCGCTTCTTAATGCAACAAGTAATGTTCTCTCCTTTGTTTTGTAACCGACATCACTAGTTCTTAACATTATTACTTTATGGTTAATGCACTCCCTCGAGTGCACGCTATTGTCTTGTGGGCATCCAACCGCATTTATGTCTTTCATGTTTCTCAGATTGATTTAACTTTGGAAGTCAGCTGAATCCTTATTTCTCATGTTAATGGCGTGATAATATACTTAAGGTAGGCAGCTAGGAGCTAGCGCCAAACTTGCAAGTCGTGGTCTTTAGTCGATAGTATCTATAAATTGTACAATTATAGGATCTTGCTCATGTTATGGACTCCCCTGATCAGCTCTCTTAGAGCAGCATAGATAGACAGATAATAGAGGTATGTTGTGGTTTTGCCATTTTATTACATTAGGTGCATCGCATGCCGGCCATTGTAGATGCTCAACGACAGTCAGTAAAACATAGAAACATAGGTAAGATTGGCTATGTCTCCCCGTGATTTATAGTTGATTATACTTAGAGAGGCCATAAGTGATGAGAATTTAATGGTCTTCAAGTTAGTATCTATTTGTTTATATTTCTTTATCCTTGCAGCATATGAAGAAGGTCAAAGTATTGCGACTTTTTGAAAGCAAACTTCAGTGGTCCTCCATCCATGCCCATCTTGCTCAACCCGGTACCAAGACCTTTTAGATAATGCTTTTGGTAAGGTTCTACAAATAGCGGCGCCCAAATTTATTTAGCGCCTTTATGCTCTTGATTTTTGAGCCCAAGTTCTTTAACCGGCTATGCAGACACTTCATGGATGAGAAGAGCAAGTTGAGAAGTGGATCGATAGATTGACAACTCTATGCGTGGAATCTGATCCAAGAAATGTCTTTGGTACTTTGTTGGAGTTGCTTAAGGTACATATTTCACGCACTATTCGTGGCATGGCTTTGAGGATAGCTTCTTTAAACTATTCATGTCTAAGGATGGCTTGTCACAACCCTCTCTCGCCAGTGCCGGGCAGGAAGATATGGTCATAAGGTCGCCGAATATTAATGGTTTGTCTAGGCAAAAGATTTTGTCCTTAGTACGCCACATTAACTCCGGCGACGCTTTTTCAAGAAGAGATGTAATAACCGCAATAGAATCATGCTAGCTGGCTTTTTAATAAGAGGTCTTCCTTCCATTGATGTTTGCCTTTTAGCCTTTTTCTATTGATGTTTGTTAATAGTAAGTCGCTCCTTTGATAACCTTTACCTTTCCCTTGCCTTTCATTGGTAATCAGATGTTGGTTAAAGAACCTCTTGGGTATTTCCTCCTGATCCCACCAAGTAGACAACTTCTTCTCGCTCGTACCATGATGTGAAATCTGCACCATAATAATGGAGCCATATTTTTCAATCATTCTGTTGCATGGTTTGATTACCTTCCTTTGAAGGTTAAAACCTTGATAATATTGGGAATTAGTTAAAAATATTAAATCACGTTAGGTTTCTTTTTTAAAAACTTTTGACTGTTTGTTTCCAGCGTTTTTGGATGGATAGACCTGCAAAGCCTCGCTGCATAGCTGATGATTTAGAAAGCCAAGAAGAGGAAGCGGAGGGCCTGTATATGATCGGGTCTGCAATAATACATTAACAGCTGAATGTAATAATTCAACTTATTTGCTCTACAAGTTTGGATATTCTTAACTTTGTTGTTAATTTCATGTAGGTATTTTGGAGATCCCAGAAGAGGCGTCTAGACTCGCCTTAAAATGCATCTAGACTCGTCAAAATGCACTCAACAAAATGGCCACAAAGGACCTCACGTTACTATAAGAGCTCCCTTTGGGGGCAAATTTAATGATCTGAAGCCAGGAATTTTACGGAGTCAGACTAGGTATTGCTTGGGATTGGGGTCAGTGATTTGATTATGAAGGAAAGTTCTTTTCAATATAAATGAATAAGTGAATTAACACATCTTTCAATGGATAAACAGGAATTAGACCCCCTGCCTTGGCTAGATGGGATGTGCAAGGATTGCTATCCACTTGGGTACATCGGTCTGTTCTGAAAAATTTGTGTCAAACATTAAAAAGAATTGGTAGATTTTTATGGTATTGAGACATTTTGTATTCCTTTGAGGCCTCTGGACAAGTAGGACCATAAAATTCGCTAGGGTAAGCTGTATTGTTAAACCAAACGAAGCAACAAGCGATGAAACCAAAGACGGAAAGAGCCCCTAAACTATAAGATAAGTAAGCTTCTCCAGACCATACGAGAGCACGACGAGCCCATGCAAAAGGTTTGGTTAGAATGTGTCAGATTCCACCGAAAATACAAATGGAACCTAACCAAACATGTCCTCCAATTATTAACAAAATCTTTAGCAATTTTGATGGCTATTCTTGTTCGCCACCCACCCTTTTTCCTTTTCTTCTTCTAAAAACAAAAAGCAAAAAAAATTTTTTTGAAATGGATACTACTGTTGTTTCACGAACTATCAGAGTTGGAGACTTCATTTGCTACATTATAGCTATGCAAATCAATCAAATGGATGAGCTTCTAGATGATCTTATATATGCTTTCTTCGGCTTGCATAGGACACCGTCACAACAGCATGGTAAATATAATTTTCATTGCATTTTATTCATAACAGCATTCTCAGAGGATTCTTGCAATTGCAAATGTCTTCAAGTATCTGGTTAGTTACCTTGGAAAATTTTTGCTCTTGAATGAAAATGTAAGGCACTTATTCGTTTTGTTAACTTTGGTTAGTTTTAGAATTCCGATTGACTTGCTGCATTGGTATTGCTACAGAACGATTATTTGTGTTAGAGCTCTATAGCAAGTGTGGGGCGTTAGAAGATGCAAGACATACTTCTTATAAATTGTCAGAAACGAACGAATTTTCATGGAATATTATCATTGTAGTGCATGTCCCTGCAAACACATGACTATGCCCGGCCCGCTTAGTTACTGTTAAGAATGTGGATCTTTAGCATGAAGGTATCTTATGGGACAAGTATGGGAGCTGGTAATGCGAAGGCAGTTAGCATCCCCACACCGTGCATTAGTTGGGGATGCAAGGATTTCTCTTTGTGCCGATCCAAACCATGGGCTTGCAAAGATTTATGGAGCAAGGTTACAGTTATGCCCATAATGCAATGCGGGCTAATAATGGCATTAGGGTTGTATTGCACTTCATAATGCTCTGTTTGATATGTATACAAAATGTGATAGCTTTGAGGCGGCAATGCTGGGCACCATTACTAGTTATGACAAATAAAAATGTTAAATATGTAGAAAAAGTTCATGTTGTCATCAAGATTCTAAGATCGAATTAGTTCCTAATGGTTAATGGCTAAGGGACTAGAAAAATGGCTAATGGCTAAGGGGCAAGCATGGTTGCATGGTTGAACCAAATGAAAAGCATTTTAAAAGTTAAATCCCTTATGGGATAAGCCGAAAAGGGGGAAAACTATTCGAAAAGGAAACTTGCTGTTTGGAGCTCATAGGAGGTCGATCGGCCCGCCATGGCGGCCGGATCTTGGCCCGAAACTGTTTAAGAAGGATTGATTGATTGATTTGTGTATGCACGGATGGATTGCAGGTGATTTCCGGAAGGTTTGCTCTGTGCTTGGGCTATCGGATGTATAGTCAACGATAACTTGTTTTTGGGTCAATACCTCTGCTACAGTGTTATTACTGTAGCAATCTAATGGTTGAAGTTATGATGCAAATATAAAAGACTTGTTAACTATTGAAGTTGTTCATTGAGTAGAATGAGATTGAATGCTTAGAAATCTAGATTGACTTAAATTGTCTAGATTAATTTGATCAAGCAAAGATCATTCTCTTCATTGGTATCGAGCCGATAAACATGGCAAGGTGTTCGGGCAAATCTACTCAATGCTATAGAGGTATTCAAAGGTGAGAGTGGCTTCCAAATCTGAAGCAAAGTATTAAAGAGGTTTTGAGTTTGAAAATTTATGGTACTTGATTGAGCCAAGTACAAGCAAAGCATGGTGGTACTAATGTTGTCTTAGGGACATCTAGTATAGGAGGAGCTAGCTCTAGTTCGGATGAAGCAAGCTCAATAGCCGGTGGAGGTACAGAGCTGCTGCGAAGAAGCAATAACACCAGACGAAAGCAAAGATCCGCAAATCAAGCACGTAAAATGGATGAACAGCTCAAAATCATGGAGGCACAAGCAATTATTTGCTGTAAGGTTGGTCCAGTAATTAAGTTGAAATTGAGAGGGTTAAGTCCTAAGGAGATGTGGCAGTATATGATAAAAAATTATGAAGCTAAAACTTCTTCCCAAATAGATGTCTTGGAAAAGCAGCTAAGAAAATTAAAATTACATGATAGAGAGAACATAACTGAATTTCTTGAGAAGTTCGACTCAATCATAGCTGATTTAGAAGGAGTCGGTGTTATTCTAAAATGAGCAAGCATCTCGCCATTGGCCATATCCAGAGCAGTTGCACATAATGCCTATCTTGCTACCTTAGTAAGAAACATTGCTAGAACTAAGGAACACGCCATACAAATTATACGAACAGAATTTGAGCAGAAACAAATTGGGTATGAGGATGATGAGCAGAACACAGAGGTCTTATTTGCTGGAAAGTACAAAGGAAAGAAAACTGGCAGTAACAGTGATAAGGAAAGGATTGGACCATGTTATAATTGCAATAATTATGGGCATTTAAAAGCTGACTGTCCTAAAATGAGGAAAGATACAGTTTGCTACAATTGTGAAGGTAAGGGCCACATTGCTTCAAATTGTTCAAGCCCGAGGGGTATGAACATTAAAGGAAGGGGCAGAGGCAGGGGAAACAGAGGGGCTGCCAGGGGAAGGGGTACAGGCAAGACAAGTCCATCTTTGAACTTAACTCAAGAGTCTCGGGGTGATGAAGATGAGCAAAACGAAGATGAAGAGGTAAATTATTCTGAACTATGTCACTTACAAAAGGATGAAAATAACCATGATATGATGATTTTAGATTCAGAGTCGAGAGGACAAGAATCCCTCATCTACACACATGCTTAAAGATTGCAGGGGAATCAAAAGAGGGCATGTGCAATTAGGAAATGGAGAGTTACAAGAGATTAAAGACACTGGAATGTTGGAGCTTTATGATTTGGATGGAAAAGCAGTTAAATTAAAAGAAGTATCTGTGTACCAGGATTAGTCAGGAATTTGATTTCTGTGTGCCAGTTAGTAGATCTTGGGTATAAAGTTTTATTTGAAAGATTACAATGTAAGGTGTTTTATGATAATAAATTAAAGTTTGTTGGCAAGAGAGTTGGAAATTTGTTTGGCCTGAATTCTGATCATTTGACTCAAAGTATTAATCTGGTAACTTGTTCAGATGTTAAACTATGGCATGAAAGAATGTGTCATGTAAATTCAAAAACAATTGAGCTTTTGATTAAAAGGCATCTGAAATCAAAGGGGAAAAATTTAAATGTGCAGGTTGCATTCTAGGCAAACATACAAGGTTGCCGTTCAAAAAATCCATGAAAAGGGCAAAAGGGGTGCTGGATCTAATCCATTTAGACCTATGTAGACCATTGAATATATCAAGTCTCTCTGGGAAGAGATATTTTATTACCTTTGTAGACGACTATAGCAGAATGGCCAAGGTTTACTGCCTAAGCACCAAGGATCAAGCTCTTCTAGCATTTAAGAAATTTGTAAATGAAGTACAATTGGAAACTGGAAGAAAGGTTAGATGTTTACGCACAGATAGAGGAGGAGAATTTTTGTCAAATGAGTTCAAGCACTACTGTAATGAATTAGGCATCAAACGACAAGCATCCTTGGTATTCTCCCCTCAACAAAATGGAATTGCCGAGAGAAGAAATAGAACAATACTTAATGCCGCCGTAAGCATGCTCAAGTATTCGTGGCTGCCTAACTTTCTTTGGGAGGAGGCGGTTATGACAAAGAAGTGTTTGTCCAAAATTTATTACCTTCCATAAGCATTAAGGGGCATTCCATTGACGCTTTGGTGTTCAAAGACCCCCGACTATAGCAGTCGAAAGCCTATGGTGCTTGGCATATGCTCATGTGCCGTAAGAACTCGTGAAGAAGTTGGATGACGAGCATATATTACTTACATGGTAGGGTATGATTTACAATCCAAGGCTTATAGATTATATGATCCAGCAAAAAGGAGAATCATTATAAGTCGAGATGTATTGTTTGATGAAGAACAATTCTATAAAGTACTGCCAAGGATTAACAGTCCAGCAGATATAACTGAATGTAAGATGGACAAAAGGGTCCAATTCAAAGATGAGGTAAACAAACCAAAGAATAGTATTTGATACGATGAGGAAGATGAAATAAGCTTGAACCAAGCAATCCTAACATGAATGTAAACGCGCGCCAAGGAGATCCGTAACATGAAGTAAGTGTTGATCAAAGGTTGCCCGATACTAATGTTGATGTTGAAAATGTGCAAAGATGAGGATTCAGGCTTGACCAAAGAAGTCAATGAACCAAAGAGCCCCAAAGAGGGAGGAAGAAAAGGACTGAAGCTCAAATTATTAAGGACGAAGATGAAAAGTTTGGAAGAGACGAATTTGGCAAAAGTAAAAGACTTAAAGACAATGAAGGTGAGATCCTTGGTTTGTTTGAGATATTAATGCATCTAGATACTTCAGCCCCCTAAAACATACGAAGAGGCAATTATCTCGCCCCGATAGCAAACAAAGGGATGGAGGCAATGCAAGGGGAAATGAGTTCTTTAGGAGGACCGATACATATGAACTTGTAAATGCTCCGGAGGATAAAAATATTGTGGGATGTAAATGGTCGTATAAGTTAAAAAAGAGGCGATGGAAAGACTCCCAAGTTTAAGGCTCGCTTAGTGGCCCAAGGTTTTTCACAAAATATGGGCAAGATTATGAAGAGACTTTTTTCGCCTTTGTTAAAATGAATAAGATAAGAATGCTTTTGGCTATAGCCAATGCATACAACCTGGAGATACATCACATGGATGTAAATACTGCATTTCTGAATGCAAAGCTTGAGGAAGACATTTATATGAAACAGGCAAAGGGCTTTGAAGTAGGAACTGGGAAAGTCTGGAAGTTAAAGAGAGCTGTGTATGGTCTAAAGCAGTCTCCAAGGGAATGGTACAAGTGTATTGATTCCTATCTTAGAGAACAAAGCTTTGATAAATTCCAGAATGATGGTAATCTTTACAAGTACAAGGCTAGAGATGACTGGTGCATAATAGCTCTTTATGTTGACGATAATTTGATGATTTCAAATGGAATAAAAGCATTGAATCACTGCAAGAAAGTTCTGAGCAGCAAGTTTAAGATGACAGATCTAGGTGAACTAAGGAAATTCTTGGGGATCGAAGTGCATAGAAACAGGTCTGATAAAACATTGGTACTCACTCAAAGGGGCCAAATTGAAGGGATGCTAAAAAAATTTAATATGGAAGACTACAATGTCTCAAAGACTCCTATTGTGCCAGGAAGCAAAATATCTGCCAAGATGGGTCCAAAATCAGAAAAAGAAAGAGCAGAGATGAAGAATATACTTATATGTCACTGATAGGATGTCTATCCTATGTGGCAAACTGTACTCGTCTAGATATAGCATTTGCAGTAAACATCTTAAGTAGGTACAATAATGATCCAGGGAGGGATCATTGGACAGCTGCTAAAAAGATATTGAGGTATCTTAAGGGAACAATGGATGATGGTATAACATATTGCACAAAAAACATGCAGTTACAAGCCTACTGTGATGCAGACTGGGGAGGTGACCTTGACACACGAAAATCAACTTCTGGCTATTTAATATTTCTAGGAGGGGCTCCAGTTGCATGGAAATGCAAAAAACAAAGTGCAATTGCAATGTCTAGTGCTGAGGCAGAATATGCCTCAGCTGCCTTGACCACAAAGGAGATAGTTTGGGAAAGAAGGCTGCTTGATGAACTTGGTTATAAGCAAATTAAGGCCATCGAACTTCTTGTCAATGGACAAGACAAGCTGCATTGCAATGACCAAAGATCCAGTCCTACATGAGAGGACTAAACATGTTGAGTTGGAACTCCATTTCATCAGAGAATTTGTAAAGAAGAATGCAGTCAAACTCATTTATGTAAATACTTCAAGACAACTGGCAGATATCTTGACTAAGGCATTGTCTGAAGGCAAGTTTACAGAATTGAAAAAAATGATTCAATGCAGCAGAGATGATAAAATGAAGGGGGAAATGTAGAAAAAGTTCATGTTGTCATCAAGATTCTAAGATCGAATTAGTTCCTAATGGTTAATGGCTAAGGGACTAGAAAAATGGCTAATGGCTAAGGGGCAAGCATGGTTGCATGGTTGAACCAAATGAAAAGCATTTTAAAAGTTAAATCCCTTATGGGATAAGCCGAAAAGGGGGAAAACTATTCGAAAAGGAAACTTGCTGTTTGGAGCTCATAGGAGGTCGATCGGCCCGCCATGGCGGCCGGATCTTGGCCCGAAACTGTTTAAGAAGGATTGATTGATTGATTTGTGTATGCACGGATGGATTGCAGGTGATTCTAAGGTTTGCTCTGTGCTTGGGCTATCGGATGTATAGTCAACGATAACTTGTTTTTGGGTCAATACCTCTGCTACAGTGTTATTACTGTAGCAATCTAATGGTTGAAGTTATGATGCAAATATAAAAGACTTGTTAACTATTGAAGTTGTTCATTGAGTAGAATGAGATTGAATGCTTAGAAATCTAGATTGACTTAAATTGTCTAGATTAATTTGATCAAGCAAAGATCATTCTCTTCAAAATATGGCACGCATGTTCCTTTGATGTAGATCTTGAATATAATTGGGAGACTTGATATAAATAAAGTAAGCACCAGTGGTGCATGCTCGTCTATGGCACCCCAGAGTTTACCCAAAGACCCCGTAGTTTGCCTGCCATCTCCTATGTGTTTCTACTATCATCTTTATTATTTTGACAAAATATGAACACATAAAAAGCCAAGAACAATTCGTTTCAAGCAATCTTAGCACACTTTTATCAATACATTCATTAGTTCCACAATCTTATACAACCATGCAAGCCTGGAAAGGAAGAATAACTGCCCCATAGAGAAATACCAAGCTAGTGGACAATTTAAGAATTTCTCATCGACAAACTCAAAATATTTGCCTCCACAACTTTGGTTTAGATCTATATGCTCCCCTTTAAACTTCTAGTTCCTGAGTTGCATCGCAAGCCATCGCTTGTGTTGTGCAATGTTACAAATTTTAATTAAGCTACAAGTTTCACCTTTGAAACCATTTGATAATGTATGAGTGTAGATCTTTAAATGATGGTAAGATGCAGCTTCCGAGGTAACTTACTAAGAGACATCGCTTTTGTTCTCATGTGTGATCGTGGATCACAAAATAAGCCTGGAATAAGCCCTGGAATATATCAAATCAAGGATGGAGGAATTTACACCTGACACCTCTGTATAGCACAACACTCCCCACACAACATCAAATACATATGACTTGCACAACACTCCCCACACAACATCAAATACATATGACTTCACGGTTTGATTTAGGCCACTTCACCCTCAAGAAACTGGAGGGCAACTCCGTGCGCAGCACCTTGTTTTTCTTATCTTAATTTTTTAGGCTAGTCGATATCAGTGGCCGCCTTCCTTCCTGAAGGGGCAGATGCGGCTGGTCCTGCAGCAAAATTGGAAACTGCATGCAGGTCCTAAATTTGGCAAGTGTATCTTTTTCCCTTTGCCTTGGTCTGGTGTGGTCGCTCTGTTTTTCGGTTTGGGGCATCCGAATCTGTGACTTTTTGCAAACCGCAAGAGTGACTTCAATGAAATTGGTCTGGTCTGGTCGCTCTATTTTTCGATTTGGGGCATTCGGATCTGTGAGCTTTTGCAAACCACAAGAGTGGCTTAATTCGATTTAGAGAATTGATTGGTTGTATGTGCTCGGATCGCTTGGGTTTGTTGTGTTGGGCAAGCCACGGATTGAAGATGGAGCAGACCTGGCAGAGTCAAATCCACTTTTTTATGTGGGCGGGCTGGAGTAGAGCTTGCTACCTATGTTGATTTCAGTTTGTTGATTACGTGTGGATAGCATTGCAGATCCAAATTTTTCTTGCAACTCCACTCGAATATCTTGTGTGCCTCTGAGCTGATTGGAGGGGGGAGCTCTTTTTAGTCTGAGCTTTGGCACATGTACGGTGAGTTTGAGAGAAGATTTAGGATTCAACGGCCAAAGGCTTTTTGGTTTTTTAAAACATGTGAAGAAATGATCTGGCACAATATCGGGAATAAAACTTAAACGTGATGCGATAAAGGCGATATAAAGACATTTGGTAGTTTTGAAAACTTGGTAAAATCCAGTTCTGCATCTAATGGGAATTTTATTTTATGCCAAAATACTTTAACAATAGCTTTGCAAATCTCCATCACTACCATATGCACACTCTCCATCACTCACTACCATATGCACACTGGTCACTCCTATACTAAATTTCTCTGCTAAATTTCTCTGACAAAATCAGATAGTCAGTCCCTCTAAACAACTTCAGCAGGCAACATCCTACTCTAACGTCTACAGATATAATGCGAGTCTTGCTTTTCAATCTCAGTATTCAAGCTATTGCATAGAAACTCGAAGGCATTCTTCGACATCCTAAACGTCTTCTTCCAACTTACATCATCGTAATAGCCTTTCACAAAACCATCAAACCAAGTAAAGCTTCTTGGCTTCACCTTCACAAAATAATCAAACCAATAAAGCTTCTTGGCTTCACCCACCACTCACCTAAAGGATGTCACAAATGTTTTCGTATCCTAAAGCTTCGAATGTGGCAAGCCCATCTTGTACTAGCATATGCATATAGAGTTATCTTCATTTTGTTAAAGTGCAGCATTTAGATTGTAATATATCTAGCCATTACTATCATCCTTCATTGCACTAGTTCATCTTGGTCTTCATTGTAGTCTAAATTGGTGTTGATTCTTCTCCCAAGGCTATCTATTGGTTGTAAAGCACCATGCATTTGCAATTTGAAAGTGCTTTTGGACGTTGGTTATATGCTCAGTGACTATTTCTTGTGTTAATGTCTCTCAATCTTACTCTCTGTCAAGAGTGCTTAGTTGCAGTTGTGGCTTTGGAGAGAGGCTCTCCTTTGCATGTACAACACCCATGCCACCATCGAGATAAAAATCTTAAACCAGCACGTTATCAGGAGAAGAGCAGAAAGTTTGTATTAGCATGGATAAGGTAGAAAACGAGATAACTGCTTATGTTTATACATTTGGAAAAATATTAGGAAGAAGAAAAGAGTAAAATGCAGGATATATCTTAAGTGTTTACATGATTTTTTTGTATAGATACATGACGATCTCATTCGTAACGATTCAATTAAATGGCGCTATCCATTCACAGGCATCTCAATCTTTGTTGAACAAGCTAATTGGAGATCTTGAAACGACAGCAAGAATTGTTGAAGACACATGGTCTCTCCCTTGACAGTATGCTTCACGCTGCAGCAGTCATGGGTTCCAGCACCAATCCATTATATGACTATCCCAAGCTTAATATTAGGAAAAGTTGTTTGGGTAAAACTGACTGATAATGCAAAGGTAGATGCAGGTCCACCAATCCTAAGTTTTTGGCTGATTCAACTCAAGATGAGCTTTGTGTAAAATTTTGCAATCATTTAGCTTGAATGTGTCGTCCTAGCAAGGCAAGAAGGAGTTGGACCATGCTCTAACAAAATGGAAGATAAATATACCAGGTCCATAAAGAGGCTTGAAAGAGAAGTAAGTTGTTTATCGCTACTTAAACACTTGACCCACAAGCAATACATTGTAGTTATGCAGGCATACATGCAACATGATGCTGATTGTCTTGCCCATCCATGGTCTATTCCCATGCCCAATTGCTATCATATACAAAAAAATGGGATGGGGGTAGGCATGGAGCCAATCTTAGGCCCTAGGCCTACTCTTCTCAGGTAGTACAGAATGCCATTGCCTTTAAGTTGTTCACTATTACATATTAAACTGAAGGAACTTCTGATTCATGACAACTAGGTGTATGATGCACGTGGTACCTCTGCTTACTTGACCTGATCAAGTCCTATGTCTCCACTTGAATCAACTGAAAGATGCACGGCTTCTAATGGATCCTTCACTTCGACGACTAGTGCCAGATCCCTCGTTGTTCCTAGCAAATTCATGTAGCAGGGAATTGAGCTTTCTTAACTGTGAAGCATCTTTCAAAGCATTTCGTGCTTGTCGCTGAATTTGCTGTGATAGGACCTTACTCTCTGTAGTCGAAAGTCCACCACACTTATAAATAGACCGGACAAAGTTGAATATCACATTCTTGAAATTAATGTCTTCTGAAAGAATGACTAACTTTTCCACTATCTTGCAGCTCAAGAGCTTATCTGTGCATTCCTTTCCCCTATCTCAACCAAATCTTGAATAAATAGTAGCCCTAATTCTTTTAGAGGTTTGAGAATCTTGTTCTATAAGCACTACTAATTCATCAATCAACCCTTTCCGCAGAAGTCTGTCAGAGACTTGGCGTTTCCCTATACATATTAGGCTGTGAAATGTTGTATATGAAAATTCCTGGACCTCCGTCTGGGTTGTTTTCATCATCCCAACCAAGCTTTCCAGCACCCTGGCATTGAGCATAAATTGGATACACTGATCCCTCCTGATGAACACAGCTTGACAAGAGCGACAGCTGTCTCAAGCTTTTCACCCTATGGTCATGCATAGGGTTGTCCAATATACTACCAAAAAATCCTATCAGGCTTGTGCTGAAAATAACCTCTCTAACTTGTAGATTGTCTGCCCTCTCAACTATTGGAATAAGATCCTGAATTGCTTCTATCTGCTCTTCTTCTGATCCTGCCATAAACTTCTGGATAAGCTCCATGACACTTTGACGTTGAGGCACCTTCTTATAAGATGGGTGTCGCTCCATTCGTAAGCTTCTCTAAAGTTAAACGAGCTTGCCATGGTACTCTGCTTAAGATACCAGACTTCAGGAAATTATATACTGCACTGGAACCCCCAATTCATGAAAGGATTTTAATGCAATAATTGCCTTATGCGCTGTGCCCTCTCGGAACCCCTTTCAAGCATATCTTCAAGTTTTCTGTCCATGCCAGCTTTGAAAAAATGTTCTATAGCAATTTGTTGCCCTGTCTGTGCTAATCGCATCAAGGCATTAATTACCACCTCATGAGTTTCTTCTGAATAGGGATCCAACAGTTCAATTATCTCTTCAATAGGGATCTCCTGCAAAAAACTGCTATTGTTCTTGAACTCGCCAGGCATGCTAACACAGCTGCAGAATCTCTGCGTACATGTGAATCATAATGCGTTTTCAACAAGGACACAAGATTATCTATGGCGCCAGCTTGTATGAGACGCCTTGCATAGCACTTGTAATCATTCGTGGTAAAACAACACGCGATGCATCTAGCAGCAGCTGCATTTAAATCTTCATAATCTTTGGAGAATAAATTTGCAACACCTTGCACTATGAGATTGGTAAAATTTCTACAGATATTGTCTAGTTCTGTTATGGTGTTGCTTGCACAAAGAACATCAAACATATTCCACAATACCATTGCCCGCATGGTTTCATCGGCTGATTCCATAATTTCTCGAATAGCCCATTCTGCTGCCTTAGTTCCATATCTGAAAAGCCAGGGAATTACTGCTGCATGCATCATTGGGTCTGAGGCTACAAAAAGTAAATCCATGGCCTGTTCAATTTTAGTATCCAGGTATAGTGCAACCATGTCATGGATGCAGTAATGCATTTCAGAATTTGCTCTATCTAACAAAGACCCCTCTAGGAGTTTCCCTGCAACCAATCTGAATGTGCTATCCTGTCCTAAAGTGAGCCACATTGTTTCTAGACATGCCTCTGGAATTGGTTCTTTCCAATCCAAGGCAGATAATTTCGCAAAAAATTCCCTGGCGTGTGTTGACATGGTCCTTAAACTATAATCAAAAGATCCAAAAACCGTTGCGGCACTTTCTGCGTCCTTTTCATCCAGATAAGCATGTGGAACTGGTCCTTGAGCAGCATAGGTCTGCAAATCATCTACAGCCTTTTCCCACTGTTCAGGCCTAGTCTCACCTTGAAGTCCCTTGCCTATCACAGCAAGAGTCAGAGGATGATGACCACAGCGCTCTGAGAGTTTGTCTGCAATATCCTGCAACCAATCAGCTCACAAATATCACTAAGGCTATATAGCCATTGTTTACTACTTTGTCAAGACTACTCTATTGATAACTTATTTATTCTTTTCTAGAATTGCAGTGAAATTCTTCTGCTGACTTGCTAAAATATATCAAGCAAATTGCCAGGAATAAACTCACCGGTATCTCCTCCAGACTCAATTGGCTGTGAAGCATCAAAATAGGAATGCTTAGATGTTCAACATCCTCTTTAGATAATTCCACTTTATCTGCTTCAGTGTTCTCGACAACAGACTTTATCCTTGTTGTAGCAATATATTTGCATTCATTATCATACAGCTTATTAAATCGGGTTATGATATCTGGTTCCCATACATCTTGAAGTAAGATAAGTATACTCTTTCCTATTAATGCGTCCTGGATCATCTGACATGCATAATCAACTTCAATGCCCTTGACTTCATTCCATTTGTGGCCCAGAGACTGTAGCAAGACAGCAAATCTACCAGCCAATCTTCTTTTATATTCAACAGCATCATTGCCACAGGATGCCCTGCTACAACCTTGTCCTAAAATCAACTCCACAGCTCCATCTGAAAATTGTTCTGGTGGATTTGCAGCAACATGCCGGGCAAGGCAAGATTTTCCCATACCTGACAAGCCATGAATCAAAATAACCTTATGATGACTGTTCTGCAAGAGTGCCCTAATTCTTTCAGCTTTGGCTACTGGTTCATACCCAACAACAGGCTGCACTTTCAAGTGGTTAGAAAGTCCCTGAGCAGTGCTTTTCATAATGTCACGTATATCAGAGGCAATGCTCTGCCGATCCAGCCATATTGAAAGCTGTTTTTTCATAGAATCTGCAACTTCTGTCAGGTCATCCCCGGTAAGAGCATTCCGAAAGACAGCCACATACTTACTTACCCCCTTTTTCTTCTTAGAAGCCAGCCTCTTTGCCCTCTTCATGAGGGGATCTACCTGTTGAATAAGGGTATCAATGCTACTAATAAGCAATTCCATCTCTACATGATGCAATTTGTTGGCATATTTCTGTTTGGCTGAATTTCGGTGTCTGATAAGATCATCAAACAGACCTTCCAACTGTTTTATCTTTGCAGGTCCTTCTGCCAGATTCTGAGCTGCAATGGACAGTCCTTGAGCTGCCTGGTATAGCAACTGCACAATCTGCAAGGTTGTGGTTAAAATGGATAAATCCATCTGTTTCTACTTCTGAGAAATGTGCTCCATGCCTGAAGCAAGGTGCGTCTATAACAGACTGATTGAACTAATAAAGTATGCATCTGGCATATGGGATGGGAGCCCAGCAGCTTCGGAAGATATAGCTTTGACTAAAATTAAAATGAATGATTTTAACTTTTCTTACCGAATGACATTCGATTCGATAGCTTTTAAAAAGGGCAAGTTACCAATAATACCCAACATTTTCCAAAAGTTACAAAAATGTCCCATAAACAAATGGTATTTGTGTAACATGGTAAGATAGTTTTGGTGGCTATTAAATTATAAGGTTATCTCGCACACTACAAGATTAAAATAAGATGTTTCGAACATCATTTAAATGAGTGTAATTCATTAATTCACAAGTTATCTCTATTTAGTGGTTTCTTTGAACATTGCCTTTAGGCACTAAAACTTAAGATTCTAACTTTGAACTCTAGAGAGAGCTTACTCTCATTTGCCCATTTGCAAGTTTTTGTGAAGGGTACTTATCAATCCTAACAAAAGCTATTGCCTTTTTTTTTTTTTTTTTTGGGGGCCTATATCGCAAATACACACAAAGTGAAACGCAACATAAGTACAACATAGGTGAAATCCAACTATATAACTATATGTAACTCAACCAAGGTTTGTTAGACCAATGGTCATAGATGTTACTATATTAGGCCACTGTGGTTTGGTTACTGTGCTTGCCACACCTTGCACAACTCATCTCGCTTGGTTTATTAGGCCATTGGTCATAGATATTAGGTCGACTTTTTTTGTAATTGTGTATGGTGAAAAGTAGTGCCCTTTAAAAAAAACGAGTTTCCATAGAATAATGCAATACGACAAATAAATATACAAATTTCGGCAAGGACCTATAAAGCCATTGCTAAACTAATAGGTACATAGGGATTAAGATTGAATAGTGCCCGCACTTAAGCGAAAGCTTGAGATTATCTTTAGCTTGAATACAATATTACAAAATCATAAGACAAACTTTAGCCTAGGACAACAAAGCCATTGCTAGACGAATGGGTACATAAGAATTAAGATTGGATAGTGCCACACTTAACCAAGGGGGTCAAGCCTTTGCTGAAATATGATAACATCAAATCCTAAACATAGAGTGAATGTGGATCAGACATATTTTCTTGATCAGCAACATCAAGTACACTACATGGATAACAGGAAGTTCATCTAGAGCAGCTCCATGGAATAGTGAATTACATATAACCAATCTCAAACCGCTGACCCCAGGTATGCCAAGTTTAATGTCCTACCATTGGACCATGCATCAAAGGTTTTTAAAGATATGCATATGGAAGGGGAGCTTTAAGTGTACCAATAAGTTTTCTAAAGCACTTCAAGTCATTTATTCATCACGCACATCTTTACTACAAAATGTATCACAGGAAGCCAATTCATTCCAGGCTCCGATGCCTTGGTATATTTAATGTCCCCATCACAGGACTGGTGCTCAAGGTAATGTGACCTCGAGGCAATGGCCCATGTGGTATCTTGCATAGCCGGAACTCTTGGTCTCATTCTATCCAAATCCTAATGATTCTCAATTCTGTATTATTCAAAATTTTAGGGTCATGTTCTTTTTTAGACTCTGCAAAATGCAATATCCTCTAGACAAGATATCAAATGTGGACCACATGACGTGTTTATATCACTGAGCTAAGGCATTCAAAACGACAAAGAACTTTTTGAAAAATAAGATTATGTATAAAGATAATTCTTGTCTTATTTGATTTGTATACGTATTTGGCGCTTGCTTCTTGGGATTCAAAATCAGATTGTCAGATGCAAAATGTTCTTGTGAAGGTTTTCTCAAAAGTTTGCTAAACTGATATTGCAGAAAATGTCAAGTTGCTGGTACTCGTACTTTTTCTTTTCTTCTGTAGCTTTCTGCTGCTTGTTGTTGTTGTTGTTGTTGTTGTTGTTGTTGTTGTTGTTGTTGTTGTTGTTGTTGTTGTTGTTGTTGTAATGGTCATCAATAAACTATCGTACAATCAACCCTTTTAATTTGGAAATTTCCGGTTTAGTGGAAAAGTTTTTTGGTTTTTTTCTTAAGGGGATTTCCTAAGATTGTTGTTGTTTTGGTGGCCGGAAAATTTTTCTTCCAGAAATCGAGAACATTTTTTGCTTATGTCGTTGGTCAGGGGTTTTTGGATTGATCTATCATCTCGGCATGCATGCCACGAATATTGAAAGGCCGCAAGAGTGGCTTTTGGTTGATTTTTATCTCCCGTCGATTCGTGAGCCTTGCCCTGTATTGCAAATTTTGAGCTTTTGGGTTCCATCGGCTTCCATAACCATGACGTTTTGAGGTGATTATATTCTTTCTTGGATTGTTTAGTGCGGTGCTAATTAACTGGCCTATGTTTGCAATCATCACAAATCAGAGTTTGATTACAGTGGGTTTAATTTTTCCAGGTCGATGTTTTCAAGATGGGTGCCATTTATTCTTGCAGTTGCATGAGCTGGGATTTTGCACCCTTTCAGCAGAATGAGAGGAGGTTTAGAGCATTTCTCAATAAGTTTTATCCTGCATCGCCTCTACCTAATTGGAGACAAACCAGCCATTGTCTTTACGGCATCAAGAACTGTACCAGGCATTGTCTTTATGGCATCAAGAACTGTCTCCTGCTAATTTATTTGGTGGAGTAAGTATTGGATTTGATCTTTCTGTGTTTATTTCGTATTCTTGCATAAAACTTGGAATCTTATGTTGGTTGGCCGTTTGTTCATATAATTTAACTCGATATTAGCTCAATCTGATTACAGACAAAAGGTGTGTTTATGCTGACGGCTTTATACAGTAAGGCAATCAGGTTCAAGATATTCCATGTAAGGCATGTTCTGAGCTCTCCCATGATAGGCATCAGCATGCACTGTATCTTTTATTTTTAATTCTTCTAGCAGATGATATTCTAGGGAATGATTGTCATTTGCCTTGCTGGACTTGCTAAACTACTTGCCACCTTAGCTATACAAGAGCAAACCAGATGTTTCTTTTCTCTGGTGCAGGAGAGGTTTGTCATTTGCCTCCATTTGTATGTCAAGACAATTTTTGTATGCATCCCTTGAAGGCTCTGTAAGAAGTTATTATCTCTACCAATAGTTCTTCCTTTCAAGAAGGATCTGTTGTTGAACAGATTTGTGCTTAACGTTTTTTGCACCATCAAACCCCAGTTTTAGCTGAATTGATCCCCTGTATTGTCTGCCCCTTTAATCTGGCGCCAGCTTGAAGTTTACTAGAAAAGTGCAGGCAGGGCCTGTTTATCTAATCCTAATGTACCCTTTGTCTTGGTTTAGTTTTAGGATGAGTTTTTCTCTCCTCTTCTGATCACAGTTTTATGCTCTCGGATGAGTTTTTCTCTCCTCTTCTGATCACAGTTTTATGCTCTCTTTTCAATGCATCTTTTTTCTTTAGCTCCTGCATCCTTTTTCCTTCGTAATGTTAAATACATGTTGTATTGCATACTTTATCCATAGTTCAGGAAATTTATTTCTTACATCTGATACTGCTATAGATTTCTTATGTCTGTTTGTGTATTTTAATGTAAAATAGCATAGTTTCAAGTATATATTCATCCAGACAATTCTTACAAAGTTGTAGCACCCAAATTATGTGGACCATGTTTTAAGTTTCTGTGTGTTGTGTGTTTTATGTTGGAAGCTGCTTCTTAGGATTTATTTGCTTAGTTATATCTCATTTGCTATTGGTCCTAATTTTGTGATTTCATGTTAATTCATTGTAAATTTGAGTGTAAACATCTTGATTTGTCTTCATTTTAATAGGTTACTTTGGTCCTAAAGTTCTAAATCATGATTTCTACATCAGGTTGGGCCATAGGTTAGCACCCAGTGTCAATATTTATTGGTGCATGTTATTTGTAATTCACTGGCGAAGATAACAGTATGCAAACATTAGTCTTTAGATTGCTCAATAATTATGTTGACAAAAAGCTTCAAAAGTTCCTCTCTAGGTGCTTTTTTATTTGGCTTAGCGAATTTTCTCTTTGCTTAGAAGTAATTACCATTCGCAGAGATTTGTATCATATACATATGGAGGAGCAAAATTTAAGGTAATGTTGATCATCTAGCTACGGATGATTCCATCTTTTCCCTGAATGCTAGAGAGCCTAATGCAAACAACTGGTATGTTACATGCAAATCCATATTGATGTCAGCTTCCCTTTCTATGATCTTGCAACTTGCAATATATACAGGCTTGGAATTTATATCAGCGGCCAACTGTAGATGCAGTAAAGGTTAGAAATGGCATTTTCAATCTGATTTAGGTAGGTGGATGCGCATATCGATAATGATTATTTGAAGTTTTATCCTCTAGATTTTGGATACTGTTCTATCTGATAATCTGAGACAAAGTTTCTTAAAACATGCTTCTTTGTTCTTATTTTGGATACAAGCTACTGTATGAAGCCAATTTGCATAACAACAAGTTTTATGAGCAAGCTTTGCTTCTTCGACTTATATAAAGAGGATACCAGACTCATTTATGCAGGTTAGCTACACTTTTATACTTTTATATGTCCTGAGTTGTAGTTAATATCATGCATTTTTATTTTATGTCTTAAAGTTGTGGATATACATCATGAGATGTTTCCATTCTTCTCAAGGCTTACGAATGCCACTTATCAACATCTTAGTCTTGAATAAATTGGTTCTGAGGAGATTGTCCATTGATAATAACATTTAGGTTTAAATCTTTGAAAGAATCTTAATTATAGAGATCCAGAATTGCCTTCATTAAAGTGATGTGTATCATGGTTTTAGGATGAACATGGATTTGTCTTAGCAGTTGCAACTTCACCAAGGGAAACATATTCAAGGTAGACCCTTGATGTCATTGGTAGTTTATGTAGAGCCCATTTCTAGAATTATGTGTTTGATCTTTTGCTATGCTCAAATGCCGCGGACGATTTGAACTTCACTTAGAGAAAAATATGTAGCTTCACTGCCTCTTCTTAGTTTGAGCCACGTGAATTTATCTATTACCCTGTATCTTCTGTTCCTCAGTCTAAAGCAGTAATTACCCTAGGTCAACCTAGCAGGCTCTTCTAGGTCCTCTTCTTCTTCATGAGTGATTAGTAGTTTGAGCTTCTATTTCCATATTTGACATTGTTAATAACAACCTTGCAGGCATTTCCAGGTCCTCTTCTTTTTTCATGATTGATTAGCAGTTTGAGCTTCTATTTCCATCTTTGACATTGTTAAACCTTGCAGGCATTTTCAGGTCCTCTTCTTTTTCATGATTGATTAGCAGTTTGGGCTTCTATTGCCATGTTTGACATCGTCAATAAATTCAGTTTACTTTCTGCTATTTGTTTGAAATATAAGCTTTATTGGATGTGATGTTTCCAATGCATGCAACCTTTTGGTGCAGTCAATACAAATGTTTGCATCGGGAAAAGGCCTACATATTGTAGACAATGCTTAAATGTCATAGTGCTCTTTTGAAGCTGCAGAGGTAAGATGTTATATGTTTTGTCAGTATTTTCACTTCAAATAGTTCAAAACATGCTGGTGAGTTCATAATTCTTTGTAATATAGACTAGAAAGATATCTTTGAGCAGACATAGAAGTTTGAGTGCAGAGAAGCAAGGTATGATGATTTCCATTTGATCTATTATATAATATTAAGAAATTTCATTGGTTTTTGATTTGAACATGCTGATTCATTCTTCCCACGTTATATTGAGATTTATATTGCATTGATTGCTATAGATTCTTTGACTCAGCATGGGCAAAATGCCCATATGCTGGTGAGTTCATAATTCTTTATAATATAGACTAGAAAGATATCTTTGAGCAAACATAGAAGTTTGAGTGCATAGGAGCAAGGTATGATGATTTCCATTTGATCTATTATATAGTATTTAGAAATTTCATTGGTTTTTTATTTGAACATGCTGATTCATTCTTCCCACGTCATATTGAGATTTATATTGCATTGGCTGGTATAGATTCTTTGACTCAGCATGGGCAAAATGCCCATTCACATATCAATGCTCTAAATAAGTAGGTTTTTGTGAAATGTCCTTTTACATACCCACGTTCTAAATATATGGTTGTGTTATGCTTCAACATTGTAACAATGTACTGTTGTCAAAACAATTGATGAAAAGTATGGCAATCATGCTTTTGATTCGATATGATAATTTGGGTTGCTAAAGCACAGCGATTGCATTCATTAATAACAACTCATGTGATCTATGCACTTAAGAAAATGATGTTTTTGACGATAAAGTATTTAGTCTATTGTGAAATGAAAGTCCTTGAAGAATTTGCACTTTTACACATATGGTCAACAATAATAACTCATTGTTTCAAGTAGAACTTGCTTAGGTGCTACATTGTAGTCAAATATAGGACTACTTCAGTTTAGAATGCACACCACGTAGTAAGACTTGCACCTCCATACTTCTCCATTTTGATAGTAACACAAATTCTATCATCCCCACCCCCCAACCAAAAAAAAAAAAAAGACGGTCCCTTTGCAACCAAATACGTAACTCACCTGTGTGCGCTTCATTAACTACATATTTCTGTAATGGAATCAAAGTGGCCCTAACTTACCATCATAGCTTTGGAAACTGTTGCCTATGCATAAGATAACCATCCTGTCATTTCATCATTCCAACGTGAACACATTATTTGGCATTTCATAAGATGGTCTTGGAAACAAAGAAGCACTACTAAATTGCTATCTTCCTCTTAAGCTACGATCACCTACAAATTTTATATAGATAGGAAATATTACACATGTTTGTACTCTATAATTCGCGGCAATGGCACAAATCATATGGTTTTCTATTCGTGCTTAATGTCCAGCAGCACATGTGGCCTGAGATGTTACCTTGATGCTTGTTTCTCCAGCAAGCTTTGGGATTCCAGGGCTCTGGAGCAAGTCAAAACAGCACATTACAAGCAACACATAAATCCCACATTAGAACGAGGCCCACAGTAGCTACCTACGTTCACATGCGCCCATGAAAAAGCGCGGGGCATATCGCCTCCATTAAGCGACGGTGCCCACCATCTCCGGATTGAGACAGTCGATGGATTGGGGAGCCACGTCGGGATAGGGTTTTGTCGGTCTTTGCCGGGCGGAGTCGCTTGAGGATGAGTGTCACACTTTCGGTACCCGACAGATATGATCGGTTCGGACACGCTTATGCTCGGTTGATTAGGCCGGATGAGCCGCTACACATGATCTTGGGCACGACTTGGTCGCTCACTTTCGGATCATACATTCAGAAGTACTTGGACTTGAGGGCTCGGATATGCCCCCAGTCAACCATTTAATTGATGTCGGCGATCTTATTAACGCCCGGTTTTCCCTCGAAAACCCTTGGGGCGGGGTTTTTAATCCGGCGATAATGTGATCTGCGCACTTTTTGTATTAGGTCCCATAGGCCGATTGGTCTCCTGGACGATAAAAACAATTCTATTCTATTCTATTCTATTCAATGTGTCATTAACATATTTAAGACCACGCTTCCAAAAACAGAACATACATATTGATAAAAATACTAAAATTAGAAGTTCAATTGCAACATAAAATATTGCTACAAAAGCCCGGCAACGCCGGGTATCCATTACTAGTATAGTTAAAAGATTAATTATGTTAAGGGCAATGTGTCTATCACAGTGGGCTCGAAATAAGTTGTGTTTTTGGTAGAAACAAATGGTTTTATTGTGCTTGCCACTAACTTCTTTATAGGGAACACGAGAAAGAGGGCTATTAGAAATCCCTGGCTCTCTACTATGTATTCGAAATGGAATGTTAAGGGTTGGGGAAGAAGGGGATATGGAGGCATAGCGCGTTATGTAAGAAATGGGACAGATCATATGTTCAAGCTTGTACAAAAGAGCGAGAGCGGGATTGTGATCGTGGTAAGCAACTTATTTTCTAAAATCTTTTTATCAAGCTTCAAGAATAAGATTACTACACGGGCTGAGGAAAACAATGTAAGGGCAGAAGGACATGCATGATTTAAACCAGAGAGATCTACAATTGATCATCTAGTTACTTTTAGAGCCATTGATAAAGTAAAAGCAGGCCATTCTTTGCTAGCTTCATTGATTGTACTAAGGCATTTATCATGGTCAGAAGGGACAATTTATGAACAAACTTGAAAAGGATGGATATACCTGTGCAACAGAGAGATGTATTGAAGCATCTCTCTGAGAAAGTTTTAGTGCTACTTTAATTCCCTTTCTTCGAGGTATATAATGTGTGAAAGTATGGGCATAAACTATCACTTACACTTCATTGTCTATTTGTAGATGATTTAGTGAGGTGGAATTGTAAGTCCTTATAAGCCAAGATATATAAAAAACAAAAAGGTTTAGCAATTTTTTTTTCTTTCAACAGATATCACATGTAATGCTTGGGTCCTCAGTTCTAATATGCCCCCAAAATTTCCTTGTTTGATGAAAACAACTTCAGCATGCGCCCTCTAGCGCAGTTAAGCTCCCTCGGCCCAAGCAAAAATCTGGGGCTCGATTAAAATCCCCATGGTGAAGTATCCCATCACAACCCTTTGAGATATAGTCTGGTGGAAGCTCCTTGTCTACAATATCTCTACTGCCTCAGATTCAACAGTTGTGGAAAAAGAACCCTGACTTCCCATCCCAGATTTTGAAGATGAGCTTGAAGCCGCACTTGAAGCCGAGCTTGAAGGAGGAGGGGAGCTCGAAGAAGAGCGTGAGCTAGAGCTACTAAGCTGAGGAGAAGGGCGCCTAACAAGAATCTTTTGGCGAGCCATACAGGGAATATGAAGGGACACAACAGATTGCGCGCCACCTTATGTAGGAGTAAAGACATTGAGAACTTTTTTGTACCCGGTTACCTATTACAGAATGTCACGATGCAGACATTCACTTTTTACAGATTTGGATCAACTAGGACCATTTTGAGACAACAGTGAAAAGACATTTCTTGCAACAACTTTATACTCTTCTCCTCCAATCACATACCATCTAAAATATAATTGAATCTAATGAATTGCATCTATTGAAGTGTAACAGGTCACAGAATAAGACAAATATGAAAATGACAGGAGGATTACCTTGGTACTTAAGAACTAGGTTTGCTTGAAGCTAGCTTGGCAATCTCGAGTAGTGTATCCTTGGTCATCTAACATACAGTTTGTGTCATGTTGGCCATGGATTCTGCTATTTTGAAGTTGTTTTATTTATTCTTGATCAGGTTTTTGTATACCAAGCTCCCTTTTGCAACTTCATAAATCTGTTAACTGATAATACTTTTGTAAAAATGTCTGCAATCTGGTCTTCTGTACATTTGTATTCAACTTTATTGAAACCTTTGGCCACCATATCTCTAATATAATGTATATGAATCTCAATGTGCTTAGTTCTTTCATGAAGCACTGGGTTTTTTGTAATTGCTAAGCAACTCAGATTATCAATATATAACAATACTGTAGGGCCTTTCTGAATTGCACCAAGTTCATTCAACATTCTCCTTGCCCAAATAATTTCTCTGGCTATTAGAGGCAGCATTGTATTCTGCCTCTGCTGTGGACCATGGAAAAAATTAGTGGTTATTAATAGCCAAATGGCGATTTTTTAGGGGGTCTAGACAATTTTTGCGGCGAATTTTATGAAGGGGGGTATCTTTCAAAAAAATAAAAAATAGCCATAGTTAAAACAAATACTCCATTATTTTTCTAGGATTAGCCAAACTATTTTTCCCATTTTCCTTAAAGAAAAAGGGATTAGCCTTTCTTTATGTTACAATATTTATATATTAAATCATTAATAGCCAAATGAAAATAAATTCTTATTATAGAATTTTACACATCCCCACCTACCATCATCAGTGAATCTTCATATACATATACCACATATACTACATATGCATCTACCCCACACACATATACCACATATGCATCTTCAAAAAGGAATTGTAAGAGATGACCAATATCCCTCTAAATGCCCGAGTTGATTGCATAACGTATTCCTTCAAGGTTTAGAGATAAGTGCAATTTGATCACAATATCTAGAAGGTGTAACGTTGTTGCATTAAATGTAGTTCAGACTATGGATGTTATAAGCTATGTTGTGAGCTTCTGTTAAAGTTTTTTAATATTATTGTATGTTCCTTGATTGTTGATTATTATTTGTAATTGCAGTATATCTAAAGCTACAAAATTTAATTTATATTTTTTGTTTCAGTTAGAAAAAATAGCTAAGAAAAGGTTTATAGTATATAATTTAAAAGTTTCGCCAAATCCAAATACATATAAATGTAATAATAATAATAACTTTAGCCAAATGTATATCATAAAATATTGTAAAATTTTGAAAAATAGCCAAACTATTTTTTATAAAAAAATATATAGTATGCTTAATTTTATAGCAATACGCCCTTGTTTTTGGGTTGCCCCTAGGGGGGCAAGCCCTCGTTTGTGTGGGTTTATGGCATATTTCAGGTATATGCCAGTATATGCCAGAAATATGCCATGACTGCTAAAAACTTACTATAGGGTGTAAATGCCGTGTCGCCATTTGTTGGTGCATAGCCAGTTTGGAAACCGGCTAACCGTTTGTCTCATTCATTCTGGCGCCCTTCTCTTTGGAGCCTCGGGTTTCACAGGTATCTCTATGGCGAGCCTGTGGTTAAGGCTTGTGTGGAGGAAGGGATTGATTATTTGCACATTACCGGGGCCCGAGTTTATGGAAAGAATGGAAGCCGTGTATCATTCCAAGGCTTTTTTGAAAATGGTTCCCCGTTATGATAGTATACCGCCAAGTTTGGTTTAATCTTCAACGTCGGGCAATGGGTTCCTCCATCCATTGCTTAACAAATGTGGATTCTTACTTAGTGTTATATTCTTACGGAAGAATATGAGGCAACATTGGGACTTATGAGTCACCGGTGCTAGGAATTGCCGCTTATTACGTGAAGATGCCACAGTTCCAAGTTTCTAGTGAGTATATGCCAATGAGTTTTTCTATGTTGTCCCGGCTTATCCATTTTCACATTTCAATTTGTCTCTCAGTTGCAAGCCTAAATTTTGTTGAAGATAGAAGGACAACATGGGCGGTATGTTGGTATCTGAGCAACTTCTTTTGCCCCAATTTGTTTGGATATGTATGCAAAATGTGGAACCTTAGAGGAGTGCCATGTTTTTGATAACTTGCCTGATAGAGATAGTCCAGGGTCACCTGATAGAGATACCAAGTCTCAAATGGTTGAAGCACCATCTATTTCAGATGGTGGAAACGCAAGGACCATTAATCTCATTAGAGAAAAAGAGATGAAAAATTGTGGCAATCTTTGCGGTGATGATAAGTCGGCAGACTATTTTGCTCAAGAAGATACGAAATGTTCAAAAACGCTTGCCCGAATGTTAATGGTTTTGCGTGAACCAGGTTTAAGCGAAAAAAAGACCAAAATCTGTTTCTGATGACTTTGATATTAAGGGGCAAACAACTGTCATTGCTTCAGCAATAGTTGTTCCTGAAGATCAGGGGGCTATGCTTGAATATGAGTTCCTAGTCAAGTGGGTTGGGAGAGCCCATATTCACAATGATAAATCATTCTTGCAATTCTTTCCAGAGGTACAAATCTTTGCTCTGTCCTTCCTATTGATTCGCACACCCTTTACGGCAGTTTATGAATTAAATCAAAACACGCATACCTTCTTCTTTGGAGAAATTGGTCGCAAAATTTATGTCAGTTGTGTTGCTTTTCGGGATTGTGTTCATGATGGCATTGCACAAGCATATCATAATTCGCCTTATGGAATGCAACCATGCTGCAATTCCATACACTTCCTGTATTCTAACATAACCTGAAGGGCAGCAAGGGCCAGTTACGTTCCAACATGCTCTCCTTGAAATGCAATACCATGATGCAATCAAGGCACTTGCAACAATTTTCAATTGATTTTATTTTTAGAATATGAGTGTGAAAAACATGCTAAAACAGAATAGTATGCCACTCTTGCACTTGCACGGCTTTCCTGCTTTCACACGCAATTTGGAGTTTTATTTAAAGTGCAACATATTGTAACAATCACATTAAAGATCTTAAATGTTTGCATGACATTTGGAGGGTTTTGTATATTAATTATGTGAACTTAATTTTTAATGCGTGGTCAAATATTATTGGATCTTGCTCTCGAGCTTTCAATTTCCAACTTTTGAACAGGTGAGACTCCATGCATTAGTTGCAATACCAAACTTCGGATAAAGTTAAACACTTGTGAGTTTATTTGCGCTCCACAACCGTTTTATCCGCAATGGAAGAGAGTGTCAAAAATGCACCATGTATAGCATTAGTCTCAAAAAGAATTCCACGGTGTTGCTTTGAGATATATATGTGAGAGGTATTTATATCATTGCCAAATCAATTTACGTTTACAGCTAGGATATAGTATTGAGAAAGTACCGGCACTTGGTCACCTTTCGGCTCTGAGTGAATATCAAGAAGCTAGTGATGATAACTATCCTCCTTTAACAGATGGCCCTGTCACGAAAGACAACATCATGCCTATGCCAAGTAGTAAGAGCACTGATCTCTTTGTAAGTGTTCTGAGTTCCCTGTTTTGTCGAATCATCATAAGCAATGTCCTATACAGATAGATGCCTCATATCATGAGCTTCCTCTTTTTTAAAGTTTTATAGTTATAGAGTCACGTGTTCAACTCTAATTTTGCTGATATATCTAGGAATGAACACAACAACAGTGCGTTCGCAATGGAGGAAAGTAATGCCCTTGCACTTGCAATTGTTCCATCTGGTATGGTGTTATTCGTATTGTTACCTAATTATTGGGAATGATGAGTCATTTTTTCTAGTTCTATAAATACAGATCTTACTTCAAATGGCACGCCAACTTCCCATAATGCAGATAATGGCTGGAGCTTTGACTCAGGGATATGCAAGCTGCCAATTTGTTAGGAAGCTGATTGTTCAATGGTAGTGCAAATAGGCTATTGTTAGGAAACAGTTTTAGCACTAGCACTGGTGCTTGAATGCAGGGAAATTGCTTATCCACAAATGGGTAAAAGCATGAAAGGGTGTCTATAAATGTAGCCCTTTTTGTACATATACATATGTACCGAATGCACATTTTTGGAATAACTGTCATCATGACCAGCTAGTAACTGCCATGATTAATGGCTATCCACTACTCTGAACCCGCAATTATCGGATTTTGAAATTCTTTCCCAAATTCTTTCTTGGTTTGCCTCTGGCTTCACTATCCCATTTGCCTTCTCTCGCTTGAATTCGATCACGCAATTCTTCATCTAGCTATGGCCCCAAAACGCCCCGGATGAGTGCTTGCTCATCACCACGGTAAAAGCAAGATGCGGTGCTTCGGCGTGGGAATTTTACCTCCAAGGAGTTTACGTTTGGGTTCGAGGTGATCCAAGCCAAAGACCTCCGTGATAAACATGCGAGAGGCCCACATACCCAACCTAGAGATGGTTATGAGCGAGGTATGGGGTGAAGCTCCAAAAAACGTATCGAGGATTCAAGGAAGGAGAATCCGAGCGCATGGAAAGATGATTTTTTAAATATTATGAATTGGTTTATGGCAAAAACGGGTTACAAACCATTATATTTCAACCTATTTTGCCGAGCATTTGCTCTTCACTTGAAGGGACGGCTTGTTGATTGGATGGGCGTGGCTAGGACCGCCAAAGATCTTGCCAAAACCCTCATTTCGGACGCGTTCTGAGAGGACCCTACAACAAAAATCCTCAACTATCAAACGGGACATCGTATTGCGGCCAGAATATTAGAGCCCCAGGTTATTCTAGATCGATGTTGACACAATAAAGCGATTACTTAAGCATGGGTTGGAGGAGAAAACTAACCTATTGAATGAAGTAGAAGCACCGGAAGAAAAAGGAGGGATGCATTGAAGGTCATCAGTAGGATTGAGGGTAGAAAGGATATGCTATCCAAAGATCTGCAGCCCGGTCTGCGAAAAATAGATGAGACAAAACAGAATTTGACAAATTGTCCCGGATCCCTTTGGAAATCAAGTTATGTTCGGTGTTGAAGTACAAGTTGGAAGACTTGGTTATGAGTAGACATGATAAAAACGGACTCTTCTAAGCTAGAAATTGGTTTGCAGGAAGCAACTAAAGACATTGAAAGGCATGAAATCTCAATTGAACAAGCAAAGGAAAAACTTAATTGCATTGAATTGGTTCAAGAAAGGCATTGACAGATTTTGGATTTCATGGGGAGAGCGGGACCTATTGTTCGCACCCGAGGCCCTACCCTCAGTAGGAGCTACTTCTATAGAGCGGTTCATCACATTCGGTTCATGTACTGTTGTGGCCAAGGCTTTGGCAAAACGGTTTTTGTTGTTTGCTAGCTCCATGCGAGAGATGCTTATTGCCTCTTACGCTTGTGTTATCTGGTCCATGAAAGGCGTAATTGCATAAAAGGTTGCATCTGGGATGAGGGCATTCAATTGACTTGGTTTTCCCGGCGGTGAAAGGTATGCATTGCTCTCAACTAATTTAAACTTATATTTCTCTTCATTCATATTTGTTATTGTAATCTGCATAGTTCTACATTTATGGCTTTGATTGCATTGCTATTCCTTGTACATGTATAACTTTTTAGTGTACGCCCGTCGTAGAGGTACATAGGCATATATTTGCTTGTTTATTGATGCTTTTATTTTTGAGCTTGGACTTGCAGGTTGTATCGGGTTGTACATGTCTCTAATGGAGTCTACATCGCAAATAGATGTACATGCATTTATCTTTAGAGTGCATCCAGAGATGGATTCATAAGTATGTGCATTTTTACATATATGTGCTTTTTTTTTGGGCATAGATCTACATTCCCTAACCGATACACAGGTACATCCGGGTACATCCGGGTACATTGAGGTACCTCTATGTACATTGAGGAACATGTATATGTACATTTGGCTATAGTTAAATGTAGTTACGCATATTTGGTACATTTTATGTACATGAAATGTACATGCTTGGCGAGAATGTACCGGATATTTCTCATTAGTTACGTTTTTTCATGTTCTTTTTATGTCTATTGAAATTTAGATCATTTGTTTGTTTTGCGGATGAGGTTTGTTCCCTATTCCGTAGTAGCTTTGATGGTCGATGTTCTTGAGCCATCTGCATCGACTCTCTTTACGATTTTATCGAAAGTATAATAAGGCATCGAATCAGACCCTCAACCTTCCAGCTCCGGATCACCAATGACATTTACGATTACCCGATAGAACCATCTCACACAAATTGCCTCCTCGAACATGGCAAAGTGAAGTTGAGGAAATTGAGAGGATGGCACTTGAGAAAGCTAAAGCGAGCTTGGTGAGAGCCTTCAATGATCGCCACAATGAAACTCTTTCATCACCAAGTGCTAAATTAGTAATTGGAGAAGCTAAGAAAGATTCAACCGTCACCGGCAGATCATCTGCGAGTCCCGCCTGATCCGCATGTAAGAAGCTACAAAGGACACAGATCCAGATTTTAACCCGGAGATACCAGGAAGAGAAAGCCGAAGTTGGTAGTTGAGTCCACTCCAAAGAGGAGGCAAAAGAATGCTTTGGTGATGGCACTCCAAAAGGAAAAAAACAGGCAAAATCTCCAAAGAACAAAAAATGTCCTCCCCGAAAAGAAAATCTCCAGGGCAAAAAAAGTGCCACCACCACCTAGAAAGAGGTATGTCCAAGATGAACTAATTTTGTTAAACATCTCGATTTATGGTAATTAACCACATTTTTTGTACATAGGACACGATCACGCCGTGAAGGAAGCCGATCCCCCGATCCTTCCGAAGTCGAACCTAAGAGGAAGAGGATCTACAAGCAAATATTGATGTGATAACAAATAAGGTGCGCTAGCCCTCGAAGATGCCGAAGCGGTGATGAATTTATAAGGTGAGTAATATACAATTGATTACAATAGATATATTCTTTTGCTAATTTGCCGTTGTTTCCTTTGTACGCTTTAGTGAACCGACCGAAAAGGTTGGTTCCATTCACTCCTTATAGGGACTTTGTCCTCCTAAGCCTCGCACCCTCTATCTTTCAAAATGATGTTGACGAAGTTCTCACGAAGTCGGACTTGACCTCTAAGATGGTAGATGTCTATGGGAGGTAGGCTAGCATTTCAACATATTTATGTTATTTCATTCCCTAAGTCACTCATCTTATGTATTAATATGTAATCCGGATTTGTGTGCGTGTACCTTTGTAGCGATCTTCCATCCGATTGGAAACACAAGTTTTTACTTGCTCGACCAGGACACCTTCGAATTTTTTGTGAATTCCCTCAAGAACGTGGGGGGGGCGGATGCACCTGAACACAAACATAAAGGAAGGGTTGGATGGCATTTTGATTGCAAGATGCCAATACATATTTGTTCCATTACTAAGGCCCAAATGTGGCATTGGCAATACTTGTGCTTGCCGGTCCAATCGAAAAAGCTCTTTTCCATCTATAGCTAGCCCAAGTATACTGATCCTCTCTCATCCAAAGGCTATGTAACCATGCTAAAGTGGTCCGTAAGTAAGTATGAGTTTACTTTTGTTTTTATGATTTGATTATTCTCATATTGCAATTTCTTATGCTTGATTTATTCTCACATTGCAATTTTGCAAAAGGTTTCATAAGCTTGTGATCAATAACATGATGCTCGGATCCAACGGCTTTAAACCATGGTAGGAAGAACTTTGATGCTCCCTGTGTTCTGTCCCTAAAATGCCGAAACTAGTACCAAAGAACCCTTGCATGTACATTGTGGCTTACATGCACAAATTCATAGATGCCGGGTTGATGCACGACCAAGCTCCATTTTTGTAAGTAGAACATGTTATTTTCCTATTAGTTATTTGTTGGTATAGTCCTCTAATACTTGTGCACCATGCGGATGACACCCAGTTGGTTCACTCGATGCCTATGCCAAGTCATGGATGGATCATCTAATGGAGGCATTAATTGTAGAAGGCGAGATGAATATACAAGCAGCTTGTTCCTACACGGGTAGATAGTCCCTTTGACTTGTTTGTAAATTACAGCTTTGTATGAGCCATGCTCCGAGCTTCTTTGTACTCAATAAGTAATGAAAAATTAATTTATTTGTCTCACTTACACCGGTGCAAATAACAATCGTAATTATCAATGTGTTTTCTCAATTGTGTGTCCGAAATGTAATTATAAATTGTGAATCTCAAGTGTTTTCTTGCCGAATTGTGTGAATCATCTAATTCAGGGAGAAAGCTCATTATCTTTGACTTAAATTACGTGTTGGGCAAGAGTGTGCACAAGAATGAAAAATATTAACTCAAGATACCAAATGATCCGTAAAGATGAGCTTCAATTTAATATAGGAAACGTGTTTTTCTCTTACCGCAGCCGTGGTTAGCATCAATCAAGTAGCATTTGTAAGAGAAGGGTTTGATGTTGCCATATGGTCTTCACTCACTTCTAAAAATCTTCAACCAATTGTGGAACATATTTGTGATGCTTTTTCCATAAAGTCAAGTTTGTTTACGACCCGTGAGCAATGTTGGACTCTCGCCACACAAACACCCCTAATCAACCTCAAAAGGGGTTGTTTGTGAAACCATTAGCCGTGGTATGGAAAGAGTACCCAGTACTATGGACATACAGCTTCGACGACGACCTAAAGATACAAATCCACTTTGAATCTCAGTGGAAGCTACATATGTCCTTTCTCTTGGACACCGATATTAGCTGGTGACAGATTGCTTGTCATGGAGCTCATTCCATGGCTTAATGGATTCAAAATGGCCGAAGATGGTATAGTTTATGTGAAAGAGCATCCAATGACTAATGCAAAGAGATGGCATATCGAGGCGGTGGAACAGATTTTAACGGCAAACTATGGCAAAGAACTTGGGTGCTCTACGCCTAAATTTAGTCAATATACCTGAGCAAGGAATGGAGAAACTGCCATCATGTTATTGGCCTCGACCGCCCATTGTTGGTACGGACTTTGACCCGATGTACAAATTCAAATGTTATGAATATATGTATCAAAGTTTTTGTTCATTGCACTTGAGTACTGCTTTCTTCTTGTCTTTCTTATTGGTACAATTATGAGTGTGTATACATAATTAAGTGATCTTCATTTGCTTTGTAGATGAATGGACTCAAACACAAAAAGACTATTAAGAAACTAAGAGATAGAGTTCTCACGCACCCGTGAGGTAATACAAACCAACACAAGCCGCAAGTACATAGGGTTGGGGACCGATTATAATCGCTTCTATACTTCTGCTTCCCGAACTTTGGGAAAAGGTTGAGCAAATTGAAAATTATGAGGAACGAGCAATCATGAAAGGTATATTGGCAAAGAAATCACTTGTTGCACAACCCTTGGGAAGGCACGTCCCCGAAGATGCAAAAGCCATGTAGGATGGAAAGGTTTGCCCGCTGGCACGTGCTATAGAAACCGCATGGACTATTGCTTTAGAGGATATCTCTTCGACCTCTCGGCTGGAAGACATGATGCAATAGTCATAAGATATCGGCTCCTAATGACATTTTGAAGCTTGGTCATGAATTATGAGCCATGCTCATTTTCGTGTGTTGTATTTATGTCCACAATATAAATATATCAACCATTTGTACATGAAAACCTCGGCCATTTCTTATCTTTGCCATGAAACCATTTTTACTGTTTATGCAATTCAACTTTCTTGTGTTCAATTCTAATCAACTTACACTTAACAAATTTTTATAATATTTACGAATGTACAACGGATGTACATAAGATGTACATCTGTTGTACATCTTATGTACATTGATGTACATAATGCACTTCAAGTAGTCCAGTTCTTGATTCTTATAACAAAGTATTACAATATTTCGTGAAAGTACTACGGATCCGACTTAGTCCATGTCATCTACAATTGCCGGAAGTTGTGATAACAATGTCTCATGGACTTCATCCGCAAGTGAAATGTTGTGCTTGCCCCTTTCAAATTTTGTGTTTTACTTTCTTGAATGGGATTCAACCCCAATCACAGATTCTCGGTACCAAAACATTCTTAGTAGGAAGCAGCTTTATACTTATTGTGGCACCGGATTAGTTCATAATATTGTCCTTCAATGACACTAGTGCCAGGTGAGTATTCATTTCCATAGTCATCAATTGAATCTTCTTCCAATGCATGCTTTTCCCTCGTGCACATGAGAACATAGTATGAAACACCTTCCACATTGTCCGGTGTGCAAAAGACACAAATACATCCGAAACAAACTCACGCTGTCATCTAAACCAAATCTCGTCCTGCGTATACAAAACATCCACATCATTTTCAGCTTCAACACGAGAGGCAATATGATCTGTGGGCTCCAAACTTTTTTAGAGACCATTCTCCACAATGTTTAATGTTCTCACAATTCAACCAATTGAAGTTAATGCAAGCATCACAAAAGCACGAGAGTGGTCTCCATATAGCAACTTTGTTGGATCTGGCGGGTTTATAGTTGACACGTAATGTATCTGCTGAGTACCGTAAAGTCTTGCAATTGAATGCTTGCTGCTGTTCACATCTGTTTTTCCAACCTCCCAAAACACCCTTTCACAATCCGATTCCTTGGCCCTTAAAACCACACAAGTTTTTTTTTAACCTGCCACCGGCATGCCATTTTGTTTTCCTCGCCGCTCTCAAGCCACAACTTTGCTATACCAGCCTCGCCATCATGTGTGCCTTTCCCATGGCCGATCCAAAGAAATTCCATATCACTCGAATTTTATTTTCAACATGGTATCTACGATTCCATACCATGCCCGTCGCAGATTTGAATTGAGATGCACAACCATCCCACCACACATAATGAAGGTTTATGTGTCCACCTCCATTATTCTTAAGCCACCCCAAATGCAATTTAAAACCATGTTGCACAAAATGAGTGTCATGCTTCCTCATCTCCAAAACATAGAAATGCACTGCTTTTTTAAGCTTACCTTCTATTTTCATCATTGAAATATGGACCAAAATACTAATTTGATCAGGATTCCAATGCTCGGATTGCACTTCATCCCCTCGGTTTCAATGTGTAGTTTTTACGCAAAGTCAACAAATGACAACACACTATTATCCTGAGTTTCTCAACACATCTTTTAAATCGCTTGCCTCGCCAAGTCTTTGTAAAGTTATGATCTCAGAAACTTAGCAAGCTGATTTTTCATGTTCTTTAACAAAACAGTCTTTGTCATTCGATCAACTAATCTAAGCCTTCGATGTACCTTTTTGGATGGCTCATTGACATATGCATATACTTGCCGGTCCACATTAAAATTCCATCTTCCTCGTTTGGACGGATGTCTAATTTCTTCACTCCACATTCATCACATTCGCCTTTGATGCATTTTAGTTTATACCATTCATCCGGTCACATATTTCTTTGCAAACCGTTGACCTCCACAAGATACTAACATTATCAAAAGTCTTCTTGTTTGCTTGACATACTCCATTGTTTTGTTGGGATGCACGTGACAACCGCAGCGGCAAGTGCAATTAACATGTAGGGATCTCCTCATATCATTGAAGGCCTTTACGTATAGATCCGCTTGCTCATGTTTGACACAACAACATGTGTTTCTCTCCTTCAACTTCCTTATGCAATCAGGTTTCGGATACTCGAATCGGTCGGGCTTAATTTTGGTATCGATTCTCGATATACAAACCGTTGATAAAGCTCGGTCGCAATAACAAAAGCATTAAAGACCATGTTAGCAAAATGATGTCGGCAACCGGATGCCAAAAAGAGTATTGAACTATACTATTGTACAATTAATGTATGTTCTATGTACATAAAATGTCCATCCAACGGTTCCTCCATCGATCCGATTCTTCGACATCTAATGTACATCTAATGTACATCGATTTACATCTAATGTGCAATACCAACAGCCTTCAATCAACATCCAATGTACATCCAATGTACATCCAATGTACATCCAATTAATGTTCCAATATTAGTACATCACATTAATGTTACAATATTAGTACAACTAATGTACATATGTCTGATTTGTTTGGCTTCATTACCTGAAAGTACACTAAAATGTAAAATGATGTAATTTTGATATTCAAGTACATGTAAATGCAGCTGCATGGACATGTAAGTGTTAATGGATGTACATCTAAAAAGTACCTAATAGCACATCAATTGCAAGATTTTTGCTACTATGTAAACAATGTATAAATGTAAACAATGTAAAATGCAATACATTTCATGAAAACCATGTGTATTCATTAACAGGTCACTTTCGAATAAGAACTAGAATGTACGTAAGAAAGTCATGAAAGAATTTTGGAAGAAAACATAATCTCCAAAACCGAATTGATTCAATTACAAGAGCAAACCCAGTGAGATATCAAGGTATTGTATTGCTTGTGTTCTCCTCTTCATGACATCTCTAACCTTTGGTGAAACTTTTGGTATTGTCAAGCCAAAATTCACTTAACCCGACATTTGATTGAATCATCGATTCTATTTGATCTTGGCATCCTTCACCGCCAAAGCCCATACATTTGCTCCACTTAATGACATTATCTTCCTTCTTGGTGCAGCTTTGGATAAATTTCTTGGTCAGATCTTTAGCAATTTTGAAGAAACATTCTTGTTTATATCTCCTTTTTTCCAACAATCATTGATAATGATTGAATGTTTTGCGACCAATTTATCTTTGCTATTAGCGGACTTTTACTTCTTGAAGCCCATCTTTCAAGTTTCGATCATTGATTTCATAACAATAACTTCGGAAGGATTTCCAATTCTGTGTTCAAAACGTAAAAAAGCCCGCATCTTGCAACAAACGATCACAAAAACTAATCTTTGATCTCGACGGGCGTTTGCCAACAATCGAGGATGCAATCCAATCGAATTGTCAACACGCTTCTTTATTTGTTTTGTGGCATAACACCGCCAATGTCGGCATAATTAAGCTTAGAACCATCACTTCCATTGGAATTCTCACCCTCCATGAATAGATTGAAATTGATTTGTATTTCTTGTAGATTCAATTGGCATGTGTTTGCTTCGGAATTGCCGGTGTTCGATCCCAGAAAGGGGGGGATTTCGAAAGGGAGGGACGGATCCATTCAATTGGTTCTGGTGGTTCGGTGGTTAACCAAGAATTTCGGGGAATGTCAGGGATGATCTTGCAATCATTGCATATCTGACACAAAACGACAAACCATTGTATCTTGATGTACATCTAAAATGTACCCCAAAAAAGCACAAATTCGTCCTTCAATTCAGTACGATGTACGTACACCCTTTCATGCTTTTACCCAAATGTACAACATTTCATTTGAACAAATTTCCTTCCACTGGAGGACGTCAAGGTGCTTCAATATGAATCATTGCATGTTGCATGTCTAACAAAAATTCTCACTGCAGAGATGTTCAGAAAGCAAGCTGTTTATATCAACACAATTGGTCATCAAAATGAATTCGGCGTACATAATGAGAATTTCATGCTTTGCTATTCTTCATGGGTAAAAGCTTTTTCTGGAGTATAATATTAATATTTTGCTCTGTCAGAAGTTGAAATTTGTAGTGCACTGGTAGGAATGTCAACTTAAGGTCGGAGGTCACCAAGATCAAAAACATGTTGCCTCCCTTTTTGTACTGCAACTATAACTTTATACGGTATTGATAATTATGGTCCTAGTATATGTTTATTTATTTGAAGGTTTCATTTTGAAGGATGTTCGATTATAAGTCACTCTCATTTGTTGTTTTAATATTTTAATCTATGTGAAGCTCATAAGGAGGACATTTGCTGTTTTAATATTTTTATTGCACCCAAGGCTATTAGCTATGCAAAACTTCAACCCAAGGGTTCTCACTTTCTTAAGAGTCAAGGGAGTACACGGCGAAAGAAGTTGTCTGGCATGATTGTCACCAAGTTATCAAATATTCTGCATGCGACGGTACACTTTTTGGGGATCCTTAGCTTCTAATTGAAGAACTTACGCTTCCAATTGAGATGTGGGAATATAACAACCCTGGAAACATGTAAAATTTGAGCCCTTTAGTATCCAAATAGGATCATGAATATAGACAAATAAGACTCCTTGCTAAGACAATGACCAATCGACTTGATACAAACATATATTACACAACAGAAACTTGGCCATGAGATGAGACAACATTGTAGCAAACACCCCCATAGCATCATTCTTAAAGCCTTCAGCCACTATAATATAAGCGTCATATATGTTAATAAAATATCTATGGAAACTAAGTTTACACGAAAACTAAGATAAATTTTGACAAATTCCTCTACAGAGAGTTGAGGAATCTATGGTAATTTAAGAGAATCTAGAGGATTTTCTCAGGATCTTAGAGAATGTAGGGGAATTTCAAGAGAATCTTAGGAAATCTATTAGAATCTCAAAAGAATCTTATGAATCTAGCAGAATTTAAGAGAATCTTCATAAAGTCTTTAAGAATCTAGAGGAATCTTGAGAGAATCTTGGAGGAATCTAGAGGAATATTTGGGAATCTAAGAGATGTAAGGGAATCTTCATAAACACTTTGAGAACCTAGAAGAACCTTGGAAAATGTGAGGAAAACTCTATAGAATCTTGAAGAATCTATGCTTAACAAGATTTTTGGTAACTTCGCAGAATCTTGAAAAATCTAAAGGAATCCCAAGGAACCTAGGGGAATCTACAAAGAATATTTGAGAATCCAGGGAAATCTTGGAAATCTAACAGTCTTCGTAGAGTGTTAAGGAACCTAGAGAAGTCTTCATAGAAATTTGGAGTCTATGGGAACCTTTATAGAATCTTCAAAAATCTAAGGGAATGTTCATTGGACCTTATCGAATCTTATGAGATTCTAAGGGAATCATATGAGGATTTTAGAATCCTTATAGCGGTTACAAAACGTTGTCCTCCGTAATGGGTTAGATTCATACTCCACTTTAAATGACAATCTTATCCGCCTCTTTGCTTCTTATGGATGTTTACTTGAGGTCAATCAAGGTTTTAACGGAATGGCAAAACCAAGCATATATACATGGAATGTTGTCATTTCTGCAAACAGCAATCTTGGACAATGTGACAGTTGATTTGTACACCGAATGTAGTTCTCGGACATTAGAAGTGATAATTATGTTTGTATTATCGCTCAAAGCATGCTTAAAAAAAAATGCATCTCGATCTGGAACCAACCGATGTTTGTGTGAAGACCATTTTTGGCTATGGCTAATATTTTGGCTATGCTTTCTCTCGAAGCACTTGAACAGTCGAATCCGAATCGTGATTGTGTCCGCATGACATAAAACACGTACGGACACTTCTACAACATTAAATAACTCAATTGCATACACAATTCAATCGAGGGGCATTTGTGGAGGGGCTTGCACATGAATGTAGGGGGCCTACAAATTGATTGTCAGAACATGGTAGGGGTCTACTTTAATTTAAATATTGTGAAAACATGACTTCACGGTTTGATTTAGGCCACTTCACCCTCGAGAATTTGGAGGGCAACCCTCCGTGCGCAGCACCTTGTTTACTTCTCCAAGCAACACAACTTCCTCCTACCTTAAGAACATAACCTAAAGTTGATTGTCTGGAATCTCTGTCACCTCCCCAGTCTGCATCCGAATAAGCTGTGAGTTCCAAATTGCTATTTGAGAATGTAAGACCTTCTTTTTGTGTTCCCTTCAAAAATCTTAGCACCCTCTTAGCTGCAAGCCAATGTTGTTTCCCTGGATCTATGCCAAATCTGCTCAATAAGTTTACACTATAATCTATGTCTGGTCTGCAGCAATTAGCAACATAAAGTAAACATCCTACTAGTTCATGATATGGGTATTTTATCATTTCCAACATTTGGGCAAAAGTATGCTGGTGGGGTACAAAAACATGCGGCCCCAGCACTTAGATCAGCACCCTGCACCTACTATTCTATCATAGTATTCCACTTGTCATTCATTGGAGCTGTTACATATTTCTATTGACTACCTAATTACCATGTGCTAGTACCAATAACACCCTAAACAAGTTGCCATATGGGGTGCTATATGAGTGCTGTCAGCATGTGTCTGGACGCCTGCTTTTGTACCCCACCAGCATACTTTTGCCCATTTCACAATCATTCTTAGGATTCATGCTAGTAGACAACTTTTGCCCTGTAGCTTATGGAGGTCTGACACTGTTGCATTTTGCCAGTCCAAACTTATGTAACATTCCCTATATATTATCACTTTGAGTGAGTAGCATTTTATTATTCTTTCAATCTCTGTACACCTCCATTCCAAGAAATCTTTTGAGTTGCCCTAAATCAGTCATGTTGAACTCAGTACTTGTTTGCAATGATTCAAACATTCTACACTATTTGAGACAATGATATTATCATCTACATATAAAGCAATAATGCAGAAATTACCTTTGTCTCAAAATATGTACAGATTACCATCATTCTGCAACTTTTCAAAGCTTTGCTCCTTGAGGAATCCATCAATGCACAAGTACCACTGCCTTGGTGATTGCTTCAAGCCATATACTGCTTCTTTAAGTCTCCATACTTTGTTTTCTCCTTGCTGAAAGCCTGGTGCCGGCTACTTATAGATTTCTTCATCAAGCTTTGCATTTAGAAATGCAGTTTGTACATCCATGTGGTGCACTTCTAGATCTAATGCATTTGAAAATGCTAATAAAATTCTCAAGCTAGTGAGCTTGACAATAGGGGAAAATGTTTCTTCAAAGTCTATTCCCTTTTTCTGTGAAAAACCTTGTGCTACTAGCCTTGCCTTGTATTTTTTTTTCCATCATTTCCTAACTTTACTTTAAAGATCCACTTGTTTCCCACAATATTCCTTCCTTTAGGTCCACAATATCATAGGTTTCTGTCCTTTCAAAGGATTTCATTTCATTTTCCATTGCTGCTCTCCATTCCTTTGCATTGTCACATTTTATCTTTGGGTATTTCAGGGTCTAGTATAGCCATTATTTCATTTATTTCAATGTCTTCCTTCTGAATCCTTTTGCTTTTTCCTGTATCATATCTTCCATAGTCCTTTCCCTCTATATTTTTCAGTCCATCTCTCAAAATCTCAGCTTCTGTATGTCTTCTGGTTTTTATTTTTTCAACATTCTCCTGTTCTCCAGCATGGTCATTAATCTATTCATTCTCAGCTGAGATTTGTGACTGTAATTTTCCTTCATTGTCATCATTGTCTTCGGTTTGTACCTGTACTTTATTTTCATAATCATCATCATCTATAATAGTTTCTATATTATTTCTAGCTGCAATTTTTTTACTATTATTGTCAGAGAAAAGATTATATCTACTGTCCAAATCTCCTCTATTTTTGTATAGAATTTCTTCATTGAATCTCGTATCTCTACTTACCAATATTCTCCTCTTTGTTGGATCAAAAATTTTGTAGCCCTTGTACATATTGTCATATCCAACAAGAAAGCCCAAGATTGATCTGTCATCTAATTTGTTTCTGAGCTGTTTTGGAACATGTGCATAAGCAATACAACCAAATGCTTTTAGAAAATCATACTTATTTCCTTCTTGCTCCATATTTGTTCAGCTATACCTCCCTGCAAACTGGATGAAGGCAACAAGTTCTGGATCAAGGTTACTATTTCCACAGCTTCCTTCCATAAGTAATTTGGCAGACCACAATGTTTGAGCATTGATCTTACTCCATTTAAAATTGGCCTAATTTTTTCTTCATCAATAACATTTTGCTGAGGAGTATGGCTGCAGGTGACTTGTCTTCTAATCCCTTGTTCTTTACAATATTCCTTAAAAACATCATTAACAAACTCTCCACCTCTATCTAACCTAAGACATTTGATACTTTTTCCTGTGTCTCTTTCAGCTTCAGTCTCAAAAACCCTAAATGCCTTATATGCTTGATCTTTTGTTCTAATAAAGAAATACCTAGTTCTCCTTGAATGATCATCAATGAATGTGATGAAGTATTTTCTCCCTTGCATGCTTCTAATGTCAAGAGGTCCACAAAGATCACTATGTACCAATTCAAGTAGATCTCCAGCCCTGTCAACAATTCCTTTGAAAGGAAGTCTGGCATTTTTTCCAACATACATCCATGACACATAAATTATTCATTTTCTACAGAGATAAGACCTCTTTTTGTCAGAAATTTTATATTTTCAAGATGTGTATGACCTAATCTTTCATGCCACAATTTTAATGTAGGAAACTGAACAAAATTAATACTTCCACTTAAAGAGTGATTGTAGAACCCAAACAAGTTGCCAAAGCGTTTTGCAATAAATCTTAATTCATCATTCATATAGATTTTGGAATTAACTCAAATTTTTAACCTCTAATGTGTTAATCCTGTGGCTCTTGTTCGCCTTATTTTTCCGAAGCCTACCCTAAGCGCCTGGCGCCGCCTTTGCGAGGCCTGCCTCGGCAGTCTTGTTGATGGATGGCGTTGGAGCAAAGCAATGGTGAAGGATGGCGCCCATGGGTGCACAGTGGATGTCCTTCCTTGAAGCATGCACGGGGTCTTTGGCGCCTTGGTGCGGTGGAGGATGCACCTCCTCCCCTCGATTTCTCTCGCGTTTTCCTGGCGCCCGCCTTCCCCGGCGCCGGGCTTACGGCGCTTGGGCTTATTGGATCGCGTTGGTTTTCGGCTTCAGCGGTGCCCTCCGCGATCCGCCTTTTATGAATCGTTGCTATGGGGTTTTGGGACTCTACGATTTAAGGGCAGCTCTTATGGTCTAGTGGTTTGATCGAGTTACTCGAAGTTGGCACGGGATCTGCATCAGCATCTATTTGCCACTGGTTTTAGTGAGAGGATGGAGGTTTAGCGCGTGCATGAGTCCACCCGATGCCTTTCGGCACCTAAATTTGAAGAGGTTACGGTTCGGGGGCGTTTGTTGAAGTTCTGTTTGTTGGAGGTATGCTTGTTGCTTTTTGCAGCAACATAGCTTTTTGGATCTGTGGTCATCATGGCAGCGGTTTTTCCCCAGTGGGGTTTTTTAATCCGGGCCATGGTGCTCACGGGCTTCGGCCCATGCAATGTATTTTTTGTTTTCTTTGTACTTGTGGTCGCATGTCCTTCGTGACGCTGCCTTTGTGGTGCGACGTAAAAATATACTTCCTTCCTTCCTTCCTTTAAATCTAATTAATTGCATGGTTAAACCCTAATTACAATATATGCAAAGTTGATAGAGTAATTTTCTATGTAGATATAAGTAGAATGCATCATTTATTACCCTCGTGATACTTATAGATGGTGATTTTGTTTAACATATAATTTTGTCCAAAATTCTGTATAAGAAATTCTCTATTAAATTTGGAAGTTGATATAACTTATGAACCCTCCAAAAAAACATGACATTTTACTTCATGTAGTTAACAACTCACGGCCACAAGAATTAAGCCAAAACTTGTAATAATAAGAGAGAAATAATTCCTAAACCGTAAGCAGCATTTTTTAACAAAATGGAATTTGGTGGCTTCCACGGATGTTAGATTATAGCAACCAAAACTGAAAACATATAAATCAATGTGTCCTATTATAGATAGGCAAGCACTTCCAATTTTAACAAGGTTTAGGTCTGCTTATGGTAGGAAAACTCAAGAATGCAGTTCTAGACTGTTGCAGAAACTGCCAAATTCTCTAAAATTTGGACAATCACCACAACATATAGGTGAGTTCATTGGTCGTGAGATTCTCCAAACTCATTAAGAATCAAGTAAAGATTGATATGGCAGTGATATATTAGGAAATTGAAACCTATATTCTCATATATAATGGTTTAAGTGGTAGTGGTCCCCGGGACAACTCTAATGTTAAATAAAAATATAAAGCAACATATTCCGTTTCACTCCTTTGGGTATCTGTGTGTTTGCTAGAATAGCAACACAAATTCTAGGCCCCTTCACAACTGAATGTGGGACATATGAACAGAGTGTATTAGCAATAGATTCAAGAACTATCGAACTAGCAAGTCTGGTGGTAGATGTTCTATTTCAAACGAGCATAAGATTTTGATAGCATAGAGTTATTTAGGAGAGAAGTCTGGCTTGTAAAATTCATACAGAATAAAGTCTTTTGCAAAATAATCTCCTGCATACACAACTAATCTGTCTATAGCTGAACAATCAATCATGATAAGAAAGAAATTTTTGCCCAGTGCCTTAAGCAATTGGTGTTGGAGCAAGCCTAACCTCTTCAACGTGCTGATAGCCATGTATTTTGCACAAGCTTAAGAAGCCCCCAATAAAAAAAGCCTACAATTGGGGGGAGATCAAGCTTTCTAAATACTTTTTGCGCACTTCATGATTAATTTCTGCGACTGATAAGTTAACTTCTACCTCCACAACTCTGTTGGTGCCATTGACCATTCCTGCTTCTAATTGTTGTCCCAAGGCCCTGAATGAGGCCCTTCTCTATCACTTAAAGCACCTCTATAACTCTTGTGATGCTATTTATATCTTGAATTTGGTTCTGAATCCACTCTGAAATCTCAAGGTATTCATTATTCTCATTGGATCATGTACTGAAGTTTTTTTTTTTTTTTTGAAGGATGTAAAACTTTATTAATCAAGAGAAACGACATAGATAGAGGACTGAAAACCCAGTGGAGAAATTGTCCACAGAGCAAATTCACCCGCCGCCTTACAACGTACAATATTAAAATGAGTTACATATAATTGTTAATCTGGAGAGAGTGAACCCAAATACGACTCGGTCCTTTATTGAGGAAGTTATATACACTTTGACAATGCGGTGCTTATCTTCAATGAGCACTTGAGCATCAGGGGCTCTATTGACCTTGAAAATGAAAATTTCTTCTTTTCCAAGTTGGTAAAATGATCCATACTGAAGCCAAATGAAATGCCCGCTTTGCCAGATTGTCCTAGGAACTTGGATACACTGCCAATAAGACTTGTTGACTATTTAAATTGTAGTTGAAAAGATTCTGAAGCTACAATCAAGCCGGCCTAGCATGCTGACACAAGAAGAAACAATGCTCGATTGCCTCATCCCTCTCGGCGCATAAAGGGCATGTCGCTGGCATCTCAGGACGAAATTTGTGGACCAAAACATTGACTCACGCACATCTATGGATGATCTGCCACCACAAAACTGACAGCTTGGGATGAAGTAACTTATCCTAAACCCATTTCCAAACTGCTCTCTAGCAATTCACTGGTACCACCAAAGGCCATTTTTGTGAGGGGGCAACATTTCTACAGCAAGAAGGATCTTATACATGGAATTCACGAAGTGCTTGACACTAACATTCTCATGAACAGTCTAAAGATGGGAAGCTACTACTTGTGGCATAGAAGGAAGAATGGAGATGATTTTCTGTCAAATTGCATGATCCCATCTCAAAAGAAGGAACTTTGTCCGAATTCTTCCCACATCGCCAATTGTGTGTGTCAATCGTACTATGCAAAATTGTAAGCACGTCCTGGATAGTCTTGAGCCATTGTGTCGAGAGATGAATTGATGCTACCAAAGGTGCATCTGTTTGGTTATCGCCCAAAGGGATCCACCAACACTAGCTCGAAGCAATTCCTTGCCATAGGGTGGAGATGGAAAAGCATGCATATGATATTCCATGCATCAAGCCGCCTTCTAAGGAAAGGGGACGCATTAGGATAAGCTGATAAAAGAGAGCCCAGGGAAGCAATGGCTTGATAGATGGAGCGCCCAATGAGACACAAAGTTGCAAGGATTGGTACAAAAACCGTGAGCCTGGATACTCATCAACATTGTTCAAGATCCTCCAAATGAACTTGGAAATCGATACTTTGCTCTGTACCTAGGAGAAAGTTGACCATCCCAAGCCCCCCCACAGTGCTTTGGCGAAATGCACTTTACCCAACTGATCTTGACGTCAGCCCCTTCTTCGGTGTCAGCCCAGATGAAATTTTGAATAATCCTAATGAAAAGCTGCATCTTTTCTTGTGGTGCTAGTATAATTGAAGCCATATATACATGTGTACCACTCAAAACTAATTTGGCTACAGTAATTCGACCTGTCGTTGACAATCTAGTTGTGGACCACCAGAACAAGTGCTTTCCCAAGCCCTTAACAACAGTATCCCCATGCATCTCCCAATGAAATATGAAACCTCATAGGAATACCAAGAAGTTTGGTCGTTTTATTACGAGGAAGGACATTCCATAGCAATGTAGTAACACATGGTGGAATTGGAGTATTTAGCATCTACAATGCATCACACTTCTGCCATACAACAAAGATGCCAGATGCTAAAGAAAAAGAATCCAATAGTGAGATGGCATTCTATAGATTTTGCTCATCACCTTTTAGAAAAAGAAAAGTATCATTTGCATACTGATTATAAATCTTCTGCGACGCATTGTACATGGGGAGTCCATGCAACATGCCAGGACACAGGATCAGATTCGGCGTCGAGCAACCCGAAGAAGCGGAAGCCAGCAACTTGCAGGAAGCTTTCAATTTGGAGTCCTTGCCTCGACTTGTTCTGACGATGTTTTGTCATATAACATTTATGGCCGAGTCCCTCGTTATCACTGGTAGAACCCCTTTCTTTGTCCTTGAAGAATTGGAGAGAACTTCTGGAAACCACTACAGATTGCTGGTTGTATGGGGAAGTAACAGCGTCTAGGAAAGAAAAAGATTTGTTCTTCTGACACAAGGATAAAAAAAGTCCGACGACAAGTATAAGAAGGTCGAAGTAGTCCTTTCTGTTGCTGCTCTAGATCAGCAGCATCTCACTTTTGTATATGGAGGATATGTTGAAGGAAAAGTTTTACCACATTAGAAAATTGTCAGTTTCAAATTATTCTTTTACATCAATAAGCAAGGCCAAGGGAACTGACAAGAGGTCGGCGCCAATAAATTGCCAGAACTTAAGCTGGAAGGACTTGGAAGGGATGAAGGAGGCTGGCACACTCACTTCAAGGGAGCTCTGCATGGAAATTTCCAAGATAACAAAGAAGTTGTTCAACACAGGGATCTTCACATCCAACGTGCTTAAGAGTCTAAAGCACTCAACTATTACCAAAGATGTGACAGAGAGGGAGAAAAGTCTGGAGAAGAGTGCAAGTGTGGAATCTCAAAGCTACGCAGAGGACTCGAAAGCGGATGGCGAGGAAATGGCAAACTCCCAGTTCTTAGATCCAGACGAGTAAACAAAGAAGTCGCAGAGGGGGGTCCAGATGGAACGACTGGCTTGGTTTTATCCCATAGTGATTGGCATAGGTTGCTGCTGGATGTAAGATGCTTGAAGGTTTGCACTGGTGAAGCAGTCCTCTTCAGTCACTTAACCTCATAGTGCGTCATCCTGTAGTGGATCCGATGCCGGTGGACGTGATTCTATATAGTAGGGCTACAGGTGAGTTGTTCAGGTGGAGCATAGAGGAAGACCGTCAAGGTAAAGATGTGAGGTTCAAGGTTGTGGATGGCCAGCATTCCGTGAGGGCAGCGCAATCATTGCAAACAGAGAAGGAGGCCTCGCAGAGAATCAAGGATCGGTATTTCAGAGGGAGTCAATACAACACCCACCGAACTTGCCAGCATTAGCCACTATCAGAATACAATTGCGGCATCTGCTAGCTGCATAAGGTATCTTCTTCGGCCTTTCCCATTGCTTTCTCGCCCAATTTGCGAGTCGAGAAGGTTCCCAATCTTGTACTTGGGGGCTTTGTCGACTCGAGAGTCGAGAAGGCCCCCTCATCTTCTGAATTTGCCTTTCAGGGGGCTTCTCTCGAGCAAGGACCTAAGTCCCTTGTACCTGAGGACTTTCTCAACTCATGAGTCGAGAAAGCCCCCTTTTCCTCTGTATTTGCCTTTCGGGGGGCTTCTTTGAGCAAGGACTAAAGTCCCTTGTACTTGGGGACTTTCTTGACTTATGAGTCGAAAGCCTCCTCCTGTCCCTTTGTACAAAAGGCGATACAAAGGATGAGGGGCTTTCTCGGCTCAGTCAAGAAAGTCCCCAAGTCTTATGTTATTGTCTTTTCGGCCGGGCTGTCTATTAGATCTTTAAAATGACTCAAGTGACTTAGTTCTATTTATTATTATAGTTCAGTATCCTCACCGGATCATACACGCCCGCAAATGTGGAAGGCATTGGGTTATCCTCGACATCTGAAAAGGAAATCGGCTCCTTTAAACAAGTGGAAGACCTTTGAAAAGTTGTACAGATATATCCTTCTAGAAGGTCACAAGAATGATAAAGATGAAAAGAAGAAGAAAACAAGAAAAGGTAGGGAATCCTTGTTGGACCAGTATGATGTCATTTTAGGTCATGCAAAATATGGACACTGGGCTCTGTGGATGAAAGGTAAGCTTAAAGACATCAATGAAGAATTACCCACAAGGTCAGACCCAAAGTTGTTTGACAAGTAATTCATAAAAAGGATGCAGGGCTTAACGGACAATGAAATGCTGGATCTACAGAGCAAAATAATGGATGGGACTATCTTGCTCAGAAATACAAGGAGCTCAAAACTGCAGGATGTAAAGGACGCGACGATCCTGAAGAGACAACGGGCATTGGAAGAGGGCATCATAGAATTCTGCAATGTTGCCACCAGTGCGAGCTGATATTTTGAATACTATAAGGCCTCGCTTGATGTTGATGACATAAAAGAATTGAACCGGCTATGTTAGCCCTATATCAACATCAAGCTTAAACGAAACGTCAAAACTACCCCCTTTCTTGAACGTGCTATGGCACTTCTGAAGTGCAAGCTTGGATGATAGCTCCCCTCCTTACTTGGTAATCTTGGGTCATAAGGATTCAATGGTCTGGAACTAGAGGTTGGACTTGTTATCTTATTTGCCATCAATATGATTGAAGACCCCATCTTATTCTATGAAAATGCATATCTGGAACAGTGGTATAAGACACATCTGGATATGATCGACCAGGATACTTTCAGTTTCCTGATCTTCTGCATGCCAGGCAATAAGACAACTGCAATCTCACAATGGACAATAGATATTAATTTCAACAATAGAGTCTTGTATTCTATATATGAGCTAGAACATGAGTGCAGACTTGGCCTGCCAAAGGCACCAAGTTTTGCCAACATTTGGTTTTGGTTTCACGATCACCTACAAACTTCGACAAGTGGTGGTCAAGCGAGCATCACTATGTGAATAATTTCATGGTCTCTAAGGAAAATATTAAACCCTAGAAGGGCGGTAGGTTTATAGAGGACGTGCCTTCAGTTGACAAAGTTAACACTGATCAAGTACTTTATTACAAGCTTGGTCGAGTGAGATCAGGTTGTATACGAGTGGTACATGAGCGGCTGGTTCTCCCAAGGGGCTACGTTATATGGAATGATGACAATATCTGTGGTTTGGAATAGGGATCTGGTTGGGATCATTAAGTCGTACCTGGGTCTACCTCATTACCATTTTCAAAAAAGAAAGGCAGAAAGAAACAGTAAGGATGAAGATGATGGAGGTGGAGAAGAGAAAGACAGCGAAGGTAGACCCCCATGCATCCAAGGCTTGGACGAACTGACAACAGAACAAATAATGGAGAATCTTCGGCTAAGGTCAGTACTCTTTCCAAGCTCGAATATCTCAACTTTCGGTAGTATTTGGCCCCCCAAACATTTCACATTCTCACATCTTCCTCGACTCATAAGTCGAGAAAGCCCAAAACCCCCTTCCCCCTTCAATATTACTAACTGATGGCCTTTATGATTTTAGGGATATCGAAAGAAATCAATCAGTATCAAAGTCACAAGAATCTGAGCGCAGTTTGGGTACACAAAAGGACACTACTTCCAGAAAAGACAATCCACAAAAAGACATTGCTATAAAAATGGCTACAAACCAGGAGAAAGAACCTGAAAGAATCAAGATCCCAACTCTGGATCTCAAACTCTAAAATCTGGTCAGAGCCAAACTCGAACTGGAATCCAGAGGGGCCCACAAAACTTGTAATTTTTTGTGTCAATTGAATCCTGGCTGCAATTTACCAAGATGGTCATGTCCCTGAGCTCAACACCTCACAGAAGCAGTAAAAACACAGAATAAGATCGTCTATCCTCGGCCCCAAGCAAAAGAAATTATTGATTAGTGCCTGGACTGGGGATTCAAAGTGGCCATATAGTCTTGTATGGCAAAGAGAAATGTTGCCAATGTCCTTGGCATGCTCGGCCTGCCCGTTTTAAAATTCAAGTTTGTTTGGGGCCAATGAAAAGGTCGAGCATGTGAACGACCTCGATCTGTCCATCACAAAAGGGAAACTTATTATGGTGAAGCAACTCGAAAGAGTTTATAAAGCTTATTAGGATTTCAACAAACACAACACTATTATTATAGATGCCTACAAGTGTTATCTATTATAGACACCTACAAGTGTTATCGTAACTCAGATAATGCCATTATTGCAAAAAGTTATCAACCAGAAGAATATGGAATGGATAAGTGGTTGTCTTATGATCTCGTTCAGGTGTTGGTTGAGTCCCTATTTTTCACTCTGGTGGCCGATGTAGGAACTATCTGAAGCACAAGGACGTTAACGCAGAGAGCAGCGAAATCATGATGTCTATGGACGTGAAATGTTATGGTGATCAAGATCAGTGATTTCTAAGTGTTGGGAAAAGAAAATTATGAAAAATGTACTGAAATGAAAGAATATGTATGTTGTCTTCTGAGGACCTCTAGTCGAGAAAGGCACTGCTTGTCCAAATCTGTGTGTGATTGGATGCATCTAAATGGAATGAATGATCTCCAAACTGTTTTATCTTTGCAATCGTTTCTTCATTATTCATGGCTAATGGCACCGTAATTATTAATTATGGACTTCCTTTCTTCAAGGTCATAGGGAACCCTGCACAGATCCCACTCAAGCTACACTCCTACCAAGGCTTTGGGATAAGCTTGTCCCCATTATCGCAGAACCTCAAGAGATGAGGAGGAAAGGAGGAATATTTAAGAGCTCTAGGAACCGCAAAAGATCCTGCAAGCATTGCATGAGATCCACAGAGGTTGGAGAAGAAGCATTTTCGACCCCGCGATTGAAGAAATGATGGTTGGTCAGGCCAGCAGGAGGTTGCTCCCAGAGCTTATAGAAGAAAACAAGATGTCCTACAGATTGTTCCTCTAAGGTGGAAGATCTACCAGGTGGATGTAACCGTAGTGACAGCATGACTGCCATGGTCTCATCTCCACAGTAATATACATTGTAACCATCTCATTTATGAATAAAAATTCTTTCCGGACTATAACTTTGTTTTGAATGGTAATCCTCGCATAGAAAAACTCGATTTATCGACAGTTAAAGAGCCCGAAAACTTTTCGCATGTCCAAGTTGTTAAGAAAAAAGGGAATCGCATGTGATCCACTTTAATTAAATGCCACTTAAGAGTTTATAGAATAGTATTTAAAAATGAATACCAAATATCTGAAAAAGTCTGTTTTTGCTGCCAAATGCAAAGAAACATTTACAAAAAGACTTCGGGCATGAAAGCCTTAACGACGGCGATTAGCGTAAAGCATAATGAGAAAAAAAGTATAAAAGGATCGAGAATTTTTGGACAAATTATACAGTCAATTGACATCCCTCAAAGCCACAGACCCCAATGATGGTATAGAAGAGAAAAAATCACTTGAGGAGATTAAAAAATCAGAGGATATAAGAATGTCGAAAAGAGAAGCAAGACAGGTCTAACATGGCTTAGACAAGCATATAAATAAGTCGCATTTAATTAAAGTAGGACTCCTACTTTTTTTTGAATCTTGTTATTTCAATCGGGCGTGCAAATCCTTTTTAGACCCCATTGTTATGCGAAAAGAAGACTTATTTCTTGTATGAATAGAAAGCTTAGGGAATAAAAATTTTCGGCTTCCCGAAAGTATAAGTCAAGAAAATAAAAAACACGTCTAAAACCAATTGAATAGTTTACTTTCTCCAAACAAAGTGCATATATTCAATAATTTTTTATTCATAAATATAATATCATTATAATTTATTTTATAGTGGACGAAGGGGCCATGGCCACCGTGTTATCACGATGATAACACTCTTTTCACACACGGACCATCTAATGGTAACAACTCCTCCAAACTGTTCCACGCCACGGGAGCAACTTAAAGATGATAAAAATCTATACGGGGAAGTGCTTTATGGGCTGTCTAACTGATGTCATCACCTTCTTCTCGCCTCCTTTCTTCAATGAAGGGTCTTTCTATTGCTCTCGAGCATGTACTATCTGGTCGGGATAAGGACTGCAAAAGATAAAATCAAGTTAGTCAAGTGATGCCGCAGATAAGACAATCAAAATAAAGATCAGTTGTGAAGACCATTTTAGGTGAAAAATGCAGGTCTGAGGGCCTTTCTCGACTTATCGAGTCGAGAAAGGCAACACAGAGTGAAAAATGCAGTTTTGGGGCCCTTCAAAGTGAAAAATGCAGGTCCATCGAGAAAGGCAGCTTAGAGTGAAAAACACAGTTCTGAGGCCCATTCAAAGTGAAAAATAAAGGTCTGAGACCCTTTCTCGAAGTTGAGAAAGGCATCTCAAAGTAAAAAACACAGTTTTGAGGCCCTTCAAAGTGAAACATGCAGGTTTGAACTCGCAAGTTAAGAAACATAGCTTAAAGTGAAAAATATAGCTATAAAGCCCTTCAAAATTTCTCGATTCCCGAGTTGAAAAAGGCAGTTCAGGAGGCCCTTCAAAGTGAAAAACATAGGTCTGAGTCCCTTTCTCGACTTGCGCGTCCAAAAAGGCAACTCAAAGTGAAAAAGACAGGTTCAGATACTCGTTGAGATATAGACTTATATTACACTATAGTTTATTATTTTTCTCATCCCCCCTATCTAAGGTGCCCGGGGCCATTACCCCATATGTAGCTATATATAGAGTGATGCCTAATGCACCATGTAAACAATATAAGAACTTATTATAGCTTACTCCATCAACATATAAAAAACTTATGCTTACAACTTATAATGCACCATATAAACATTATCACAACTTGCAAGACTTACCCCTATATGACCTTATCATAAAGCTCTTCATCTTTTGCACATTAATACTTTTTAATTGTTTCTTATGTCATACCCCGCCTTTTATTCCCGCACATGTTTGAATTTTGAATGTAGTTTTCTATACCCCCTTTTATCTCCCTCCCATCCCCCCCTCAAATTTGAATTTTGAAATATGGTACACACATGGAGCTTCTTGGAAAGATGCGGAGTTTCTTGGAGGATATCCTGTAAGTCCTCCTTGAAGTTTCTCATATCAGAACGTGCCTCTCACAAATAATGGCAGAGCCCATGCCATGGACTCGAAATACTAGCCACATTTTAGCAAAATGAGCATAAGGAGTAAGGATGCAAAGATTTGCTCTCTTGCCTTTTCTTAAAGATCTGCAACCCTTTTCTGTATGGAAGATTCAAAGCCCAGAAGGCGGATTTGCAAACCGGTGCTCAACCACGCCAATTTCTGGAGGAACAGCAAGGAGGCCGAATCGACAGATCATCCTCTTCTATAGTCATCGAAAGGGGGGAAAACATAAAATATAATAAAAAATGGTGGAGAATTGAAGGTGGGCAGGCCGGGATTGAAGCTCCAAACCAGAGAGGGCAAGGGATAAGGATCTGAGAGGGGCGATTAATGGAGGGCCCATGAAGGGCAGAAAAGAAGGCCTGGCTATGGCAGAATAGGGAAGGAAAAAGCAGAACAGTGGCTCTATTTGCATGCAATCTTTCAAAGCACATGTTTCTAGTTATTGTTATTTTGTAAAATCTTTCTTTATGAGTTTTGATATACACTAAATATTAGACTTGGCATATAATTTTTTTCAAAATGTTGTTTTGAAACAATTTGGTCGTAAGACATCTTTGGCATTAGAGAAAATGCATTGAAGAAGGTGCATTTATTTTTAGAATGAGAATGATTTTTTATCGTCCACTGAGGCCAATCAGTCTATGAGAATGATGTGGATCAAAAGAAAGACAGAAAAATTATTACTGAATGAAGGCAAAATTCGACGAGCTGATGGTTAAGTATATACACACCACGCATCTAATTAGTGTCTAACAGAACCCTAACTCTAGCCTAAATCTCAAGAGGCTGTTTCGGCTTTGTTATGGGAGTTGGATGACCACTTTGCCTCTTTCTATCAGTTGCTATGTTGTTCTCTAAAGCTGCTTTTTGAATGGAAGTCATTTGTTTTCATGTCATCAAAGCATATACGATCCTAAACTGAGTTCAAACAGGAAGGATTGCATAGTTTCGATCATGAGGATCGAACTTCTGACCATAGCAATGCATATTACTGGTCCGTTCATGAATGTGTAGACCAAGTTATGTGAGAAAGGATTATGGGACATCATTTCTGAACCTGAACAAAGGGGATGTATATGGCTCGGTACCCAAGTTGTCAAAGGCGGAAGATTTTGCAGTAGTAGAATTTGAATGACAGTGCTTGGCTAAATGGCTACAAAAGGATTGGGTAGCAAGAGTTGAAACTTGAAGTATTTGGATGACACTCTCATTCCCCGTTGAGTGTGAAGCCAATTCACCAAGGAAGCAGCAAACAAATTGAGAAGTCTTACAAGAGAAAGCACTTCTTTATTCAAGCCAATCTTTACAATATGGTATCCAATACCAAATTTAAAGAGTGTGATTCTATAGAAGAATACATGGGTATCATTTGACAAGCAGACTAAGCGATTGCAAGGCATCGCAAGGCTCTAGATGATGATGTAATAGTAGGGGATTGTTGCTTGGATTGCCTTCTAGTTACAACAATGTGAAAACTAACATTAGATCACAGTAGGGGTAGAACTTGGGGCATGTCAACAACTTTTGCTTGAAGAGAGAAAACCACAATTACCAAAAGATCTAGTACCAAAGACAATCAGGGCACACATGGGCAATAAATATGAGGGCAAGGAAGAAACTTGAAGATGATACGAGTGTAACAAAGTAGGCCATATAGGGAAACATTGCCCAGAAACGGATAGGAGAAAGAAAATTCAAAAGGGAAGAAGGGCAAGTACAAAGAAGGTCCAAAGAGGAAGAAAGAAGATTCTAAATCACACAAATCAACTGGTAAAAATTCGTCTAAAGAAGAGGAAACGAAATCAGGAGATGATTATGTAGTATCTGCTGGAAATGCACTTTTTACCTCATCTGAACCTACAACAAACATCATTGACAAGGTTATGGTTTATTTAGCTTTCTTATTCCAAATGTTTCAAACCATATAGTTTTGTATTGCGTGGAGAATCAATGATGCCATAGCCTCATGCTTCTTAGCTTCAGATATAATCAAAGGAGTATGGTATTTGGATGGAGGAGCAAGTGAATATATGACTCGACAAAGAGATCTCTTTTCAGATTACACTCCAAACAAGATGGGCGGAAAAGTAAGAATAGGAAAAGGGAAACTTGACATTGTAGGGTTGGCAGAGTAAACCTTGTACTCCTCTCCCCAAACAATCACGCACAGTCGTACAGCCTGGAATGCCAACTATGAGAACTATTGTCAACTGAAGATGACATTCTTATACATGCGCAAACATACACAGAATACCACCTTTTAGAGAACAAGGAGCAACAACAAGTTGTAGACACAATACTTCAAAACATCCCATCACTCAACACACAATATCATGATTCACCAAACATTGAATAAGAACAGCGGCACCTATATTGAACGCCACACCATCAAACGAGCAAACACACACCTACAAAGCAATTATAAGAGAAATGTAGGGGTTCCATGTCATATCAGGCACAAATCAGAATCTGAAAAGACTTATCTGATGAAACATATGATATGGTATTTCATCAAAAACAAGGAAGCAGTGCTGCCTATAGCAATTGCAGGAATGGCTTTAATAAAGTTATGGAAAGGGGCAACCAGTACGCACTACCAATTTGCAATTCCAAGTAAACATTAGAGGTTTGGTGGAGTCTATTAACGCCCTTGTAAGCCCTTCCCAAATTTGGATTTTAGTTGGTACCCGAACCTGCAGGTATGGGCAAAAAGCCCCTACGAACCTTAACCGAACCTCAGCCCTGGAGCAACCAAACCTGTTAAACGTCATTATTACTTGTTGTTTTACTCATTACGCCTAAATCCCTCCTCCCCCCACCTTCCCACCGAACTGAAGCTACAGGGAGTACTTCGAGCGGGACACCTCAAGAAGGGCGCCAAAGCTTTGGAGCATTTCAAATTTAGTATTGATGTCAATCCTCGCCCAAATCCGAAGGAATTCTCTAGTTTTCCTTCTCAGATTGGCGAAGAATTACATCAACTTGGTCGTCGGACTGGGAGCTCTCGGAAAGCGATCCTTGTGACTCAATTCGATCTATGGCAGAGGTAACTGTTCTATTAATTTCGGGCAATGACAATGAGTAATTCTTTTTTGAATACAGAAACTGAAAGGCCAATTCCGGGTGGAGGTGCCCAAGAACTGCTTGCCCTACAAAAATCAATATAATTGGAAGGAACAGGTCGATGAGAATGCTCTTCGAGCTTCTGGTGCAATGAATATTGATCTCTGGGCGCGTGGGGAACTGTATCCCATCGATCCGATCACCAGAAGACATCCTGAATTTCATTCTGCATCGGGGCTTATTCATTTTGCCTGTAAGGGTAATCAAGGTCTGCTTGGCTATTGCAATCTGATGTGCATTTGAGAACAATGTACAATCAATTGTGTGGAGTGCATTGCAATATGATAGCACACTGTAATTACCTCCAACAGTGTAACTATTTCTTAACCAACAGGTCTAAGAATACAGATGAACTGCAAGCTTCCAATCAAAGGTTGCTTATGGAGGTGGAGTCACTCAAACAAGGATTGAAGAGATGCTCTGAGGACAATGACAAACTGGAGAGGAAGTTAAAAAGATTGAAAATGACACCACTGAGCATGAGGAAGAGGAAAAAAGAACTGAAGGCCCTAAATGTACTTGCCCCTAGTGGGTGGGGCTCTAGAAGAAGAATCCACGCTATTAAAAATCTGGTGGATCCTACTATGGCTGAAAAGAAGAAGAGAAAACCTTGTAATATGGCTAGTTTGTTGAAAAATCTTGTAACTAAAGATGATGTTATAGATATGTTGAAGCTTCCTGGAGCTAACCATTTAAGAAAAGTTGTTGTTGAACATGTGCTTACTGAATTGGGAAAGAGTCAAAGTGCTGATAGCATGCAAGAATTATGTGACAATGTGGGTATCAGTCGACAAGCTTACATTGCTCTCTTTAGATGTTTGCAGGATGGTATCAAGCAACAAGGTATTACGAAGACCATACTGCCAAGGCTCAGTTATGTCAGAGCAAGCAGAACAAAGAGGAATGCAGAAGTACACGAACATTTGGGAGAGATGTACCAGATCACCACATCCGTGCACTTGGGATCACTAATCACTGGGAAAAGTAAGAAGAAGGGTGGCTCAGGAAATGATCTATTTGTTCTTAATGAGAAGAATAATTGTTGGATGGATCTATCTAAAATGCTTCTTCTGTTAGTTCGCTTCTATGATATGAAAGTGGAATAATGTGCAGGGAAACTCCAAATTGCTATAAAGTTGGATGAGATGGAACTGATCAAAGGTGAAAAGTATGAGAGGGTTTCTTTGACATTAATGAACAGGGCATTGTCAAATTCTGATAATGAGGAAGGGAAGTTCTCTGTTCAATCAGAGGACCATATTTGGTGGATAGGGATATTTCAAGTTCCGAAAGAAAATCATGGTGTTCTTCAGTGGGTCTTTCAGCATACATCTATTCCTACTATTATTGCGCTAATGGAGTCTCCGGAGAGAAGCTTGTGTTCCCGGCTATGGAGATTACGAGGTTGAATGGCATTTGGCTACTGATCTAAAGACCATCAAGTGCATGTATAACATGAAACATGGTTCTGGTAAGACTACCCACGTATGTCCTTACTGTTATATGCTAGGGTAGATGATAAGGGGAAGGGAATGAGTACTCTCGAATGTGACCGGATGTTTGAACCAACGTGAGGAGGAGGGCCTAAACTTTGATCCCCGGGCCTTGCAATTCACGTGAAGAGAGTACATATCTGCACTCTCCATGCCTTTCTAAGAATAGTGGATAAGATGGTGTACATGAGCATTCTTTTTGCTTGGAATAAGTCTCCACAATCGGTCGAGAAAAAGTGTATGAAAGATGTTGAGAACGTACTTTCGATCTTGGTCTTCATGGTGGTGACTATAAAAATCTTGCAAGATCCTAAGAAGGGAGGCAAGGTTCCTTGTAAACCATCCATGGGTGGGTTGAAAGCCAAAAGATTTCTGCCTTGTACTAAATTACGTAAGAATGGATCATTGCCAACCGTAAAAGTGGGAGGGGTATAAGGACTTCTTGGGTAGCGTAAGATGACAAAGCACTTCACGGGGAGGGCAAAACTAAAGAAAATTAAAGCGTGGCGCATCCGGCGATCGGGTAACCTTGATGGCGAGAAAGAAAATGGTGGGTGGAAAGTTTAGTGAATTCAAAGTAGCAGTAACTGAATTCATGAAGTCGTTTATACAAGCATGGGGAGAATGCAATGTCACACATTACATTCATATACTTCACGCCCATGGCTTGTGGTTTGCCAAAGAGTACGGGAGCTTGGGAATATGGAATACGCAGGGAATGGAGAAGTCACATAAGCAAGCCAAGAATGCTTTTTTCAGGTACGCAACATCGAGGTTCGTGTGGTAACTCATTGCAATAGATGTGCCAATGGTTCTATAGGAGGATTATCTGCAAGCTAGAGAAAAAAGATAAAGCTAAACAAGACACGACGTTGGCTAAAATATTGAGGAGAAAAGTTGAGCAGGAAAAAAAGAAGCAGATATGGTGTAGCTCTAGTGCATCAAACAAGTTAAGGCAGTGGCGATCCACAAGGATCAGACAGGGTAGAAGATATACTTCTGGGGTTTCAATTGTATGAACAAATTCATATTAATAGTATAACTATTGACCATGATGTGCAACTATAATGTTTCAAATATGTTAGGTTGGCAGCGTGGGCACGGTGCGAACTTAGTATTCAATTGATGAATGACAAGTAATCGCACCGTGGCCATGGTGCGAATGAAGTTGGAAATTAGTTATGGACCCGGGGGGGTTCACCTTTTTCCCAAAAAAGTACAAAACATGTGGCGATGAAGGGGTTTTTTTTGCATTTTGAAATGCGATATACCACGTTTTGGCCCGAGCTGCTTTGTATTTCCACGGTTTGAGGCGCTTTTATTTGCGGGGAGGGGAGGGACTTAGAAATACGTTAAGGGGGCTTAGATGCTTTGATCAATGCCGGACAGATACATTTAAGGGTGCTTGGATTTCCGGAGGTATGTTTTGAATTTTTTTTTTCCTGTACAGTTTTTGCCTCAGAAAACTTGTTTTTATAGTTTCTTATGAACGAATTAGAAGTACTTTTATCTGAAACACATAAGGCATTGTTGAGGATTCGTCTGTTTAGTTTTGTTGCTGAGATTCCCGTGCCTCCATTTCGGCCCTTACAAGTTTTTGGGTCTGGATAAATCTGCTCTAATATTTGATGATTCTTATTTGCAGGTTGACAAAAATGGAGAAGACAGTAGTCATCAAGGTGAATGATGGGTGTGGAGTTGTGACTGACCTTGGCCTTGTCATCGTCTCCCACGAGTGCACTTATGTGGATGTACGAAACGAAATAAGACGGGACGGGTTACTAGAGGATGAAAAAGAATTTGTATTTCTTGGAGATAGGGAAGTGGCCTTCACACCAAGGCAGGAGCTAAGGTTTAAGGTTTCTACTGACGAGATTACTATCAAGGTGGTTAGGGAGCATGCACATAAAAGGCAAAGGACTGCAGTTGAAAGCATTGCATCTCTAAATCACCAATTTGTGATGATAGACCAAACTATCATAGCCGAGGAACAGACCAATGAAGAGGTAAACGATGATGAACTCCATCTAGTTGAAAATGCTTCCTTTTTAGATGATGTGCCAGATCTGAATTCAGCAAAGGGCAAGCTGCTATCCAAGTTAGCAACTAAATTTGATGTTGCCAGATGGCAACATGCCGTGAAGAAGTTGAGCAGGAAGTTGAAGCAAAGAAATCGAAAGGACAGGATCTGCTGAACCAGACCCGAATCAAGGGAATTTGCTTAAGTTTTTTGCAAAGGGTGCGCTACATTTTATTTGCTACAAGTGTTCATATTCTAGCTTTTTTTTCTTACTGATTTTTACTTTGCCTTGTTTTGCAGCGACCCCTCCATCTACGAGCAGCCAAGCATCATCAAGTAATAGTTCACGTGAGTATACAAAACTGCCTTGTAACATTTATTGTATTGTAAGTTTGTAGATTATTTAGACTTCGTTGTCTTTCCCCAACAGAAACATCTTTGGCTTTACTATGTTGGGGCTTTTGGCAAAACAAATATAAGTATGGTGGGAAGTATGGAGATAAAGCCAAGGATTTAAGACCCTTTCTCGCATGAGCTGAAAATGGGAACAAAATGGTATTGTGAACCTACATTGCAAAGCATACATTACTTGTTGGGCAGATGATGTAATCCATGTTAGTGGCACGTTTAGGCATCTGGCGTGCAAGAGGATTAGCTTTAGTGGTGAACCCTTTGTTAATTATCAATGTTCACTTTGTGCTTTATTCAAGGAAAAAGATTTTTTGAGAGTGCATAGGCAAACCGATGATAAGGTAGCAAGGGGACTTAGAACTACTAAATTACGTATTAGATCAGATTATCCGAATAGCATAGAGGTTAAAAAAAAATGGCTAGGGTCTCTGGGTCCGGGAGATAAGGAAGTTAAAAGCGAGTTAATGTTTTCCCGAATGAGAGTTGTGGCATTGTCCATGAAGGAAAGGTCACTTAGAGGATGTTTGGAGGAGTCCATGAACGAAGGATGTGAACAGATTTTGCCAAGACATAGTGGAGGCACATCGGCAAGGAAAAATTTAGTGGTAGGCTAGCTTTGTGGGATTTTTTAAGGGACATAGCTCAAAACATAATCAGACACGCCATAAAAGAAGATATAGAGAAACCACGAAAAGCATTGTTTGAAACAATAAAGATTTGGGAGGGAGAAGAATGCACAATTTTCTTTCTCTAAACTTTGCGTGCCCAAGTATGTCCACCACGATCGCTCTACTACACGAAAGCTTCTTTTACAAAGTCGGTTATCGTGGAAGACGATTCAAGCATCTTGCTCAAACCTATTCTCGACACATGCAATGCCGCCAGCTTTGATTTGGGTGGAATTCCAAAGAATTGTGGCGAGGATGAAGACCGTCGTGAAGAGAGGGCTGTTCGTTGGATTCCGAGATGATTGTTTACTTGGCTTTTGTGGAAAGAAGGAAGGACATGTCCGCAATGGCACATTTGAGGTGATTGTTGGCTCCAATGAAGAGGGCTACAATGTCATTCGAAGGCCTTCGAGGAGAATGTGATTTCTCACTATGCAAGAGTTCTTATTGTAAACCCCTTGCACAAGAAGTCTGCCCAACTTGTCCTTGCTATTATTCTTACGCGTAATAGATTTGATCACCTTGAAGTAAGACGTCCGGTGGAAGCGAATCCGGAGTTGTGGAATGCACACTTGAGAATGGTTGTTGGCCCTCTAATCGGCCACAACTTCGGGATGGAGATTCAAGACGAAGAGCATGCATGTTTGAGGACTACACATCAAAGGGGCTCTAAGGACTCTACATTTGAAGTGCCATGGATTGGTTGGCCTTTAAGTGCCTCAATTAATGATGATGTTTATGGGCTGCATGATCAAGATTTAGCGGCACAATGGCAAGAAGCTTGTTAATCCGTTGGACGCTGCATCTAGAAGATTGTACTTAGGGAACGAGCTAGTAACTCTTAATGACATACACCATGTCTTTGAGTTATGCCGAGGGAGGCATGGGCTGGAACTTGGAGATGTGAAGCACCAAGATAGGCAAAACTGGAGGGCTGCCCAATGCCTTGCCTCTAGAAAGGTTCAAGGGTGCTTGGGCGACCTCGAAAATGGTACCGCAGCCCACCACCAGCTTCGGAATTTGGGGACAAAAGTTTATTTGGAAATTGTGGCGACCTATATTGACATCTTCTTGTCACCTACTATGGACACAGGAGCAAGGGTTAAGGTCTCCGCAACGTTCCCCTTTTTTAGGTGTGCAAGAATAGCTTTTGCTTCTTTTAGTTTGGATTGTTCACTAAAATTCGAGTTTGCTAATGATTCATCTTTTTATAACAGACTTTGGAGGCTATGGTTGAAGGACCAAAGCACGATTCGCTTGAGTAGAAACTTCATTAGTCTGAAACCTTCATAGATGTGCAATTGTCATGTCATTTTGTTGTGAAGTATTTCCGGGGATAAATTTGGGCATTTAGAGTGCCCTTTACAATTACAAGTGATCCGGACGTGTCACGAAAACTTCTTCTCCAAAGTGGGTGGCATGGTGCGTAATGAAAGGTCGTATGATGGGGCGTACATGTTGGAGAGTGCCTCGCTTTGAATCATATCTCTGAATTTCAGGCTGCCACGACCCTCTTAATTTTCCGGCAGCTCATGTCAAGCAAGAGCACATTTGGCGTGAGTTAGAAAAAAAAGGTAGATACCGATGGTAAAGTGCTGAATTGTGACCTTGCAGTTATAGTGGCGTGGATACCGGGGCGTGAAGATTGTTGCTTGCTTTAAAGGAAGGGTTTACCGCTGCACAAGAATTGTGCGAGAGTGTCGATATTACATGCAGCACCCATCCATGGTTTAGTGAACCATGGAAATTTGAGGATTGGTTTAAAAGTAATTTCTCACTAGACTTGAGTTCTAACACTGTAGGAGATGAGACCGATGTTGTGGAAGAGAGCATGGAGCCTCAAGGTGAAGAAGTAGTAAGTGAGGCTGATGTGGCCAGCTCTGAATTACGTCATGTATTTGATGAAATGTTGGATGAATGTGAAAGGAGAAAGCCCTCTCATGTATCTTGGCATGTTGAGATGGAAGGGAAGAGAATCTTTAAGTCAACCATTGTGAGTCATTTGAATGGAAACCCGTGGCTTTCGAAGGATAGGTTGACGAGAGTTAGGACTTTGATATATTCCATTGAAGAAAATAATGTTAATGCACTGACTCGACTAGGCATTGGAACAGACTGTGCGGTCTACTTTGAAGAACCTGTGGAAGAAATGGTGGTACCACAGACATGCTACAGCCAAAAAGAAGCAGAAATCTGTGTCAATTCAAAAGGTTTGGTACCTTGGAAGGGTATTGAGCATGAGGAGGAAATCTGGCAGTGCGTGGAGAGAGAGTAGAGAGCCCGTGGACTTGGTTAAACGCCCGTCCTTTGAAGTTCAGCTAAATCTAGCATATTACAAAAACACGCTGGCAGGATGCCAAGTCCATGTGGTTTACATACCCATCCGGACCGATAATAGACTCGTAGACCTTGAGCCTATCATATCCCTTGCATGTTTAAAATATGACCCCCCAAAAAACATTTACAATCCGCATGATAATGATAGGGTACAAATTGAATAAGTTTGTACGTGAACAAAATAATGGTAGGATAGCCATGTCATTAGGGCCACTAAATGGTTATAGTCTGCTACTAACTATCTATTATTTTTTGTTGTTTTGTAGGGGACAAGGGAAAGCAAAAGCTTTAGGGAATGCAGCAGGCTGAGGCAGATATTTGTTGCCACTGTAGTGTATTATCAAACAATATGCAGCTGTTTAATTATAGAAGCAGATACTACTTATGGCAGCATGGTAAGACTACATTTTGCCATTTATATTTCAGCCTTAAGAGAAGAAGTATCAGCCTTAAAACAAACCAAGAACTCGGCTTGGTTTACTTTATGAGATTGCAGCTACATGATGACCTGAAGGTTTGAAACGAGAAGACAATGGGAAAGATCACAAGAATAATTTTATGTCCTATCTGGCAGCAACTTAGTTTTAAGATAATATTACGGTTTGAAGTTGCATAACTCGGATGCCTAAAACTCTATGCCTGATTTTGATACATAAAGGCTGGCCTGGGAATGCAATAACAATCTGTTTGCTTAAACATTATGTTCAAAATTCCTGCTTAAGGGTTTTACTTGTGATTCTGATATGCTATGGTTGTATTGCATAAACCATGGTTGAAAATATGCTTTATAAAGTTTATGGTCTTGCTGAAAAATGGCTGCCTGCACTTGTATCTTTCCTTCTGAAAACCAAACAGAGGTATGCAATTATTTTTAGCAAAGCATGAACATTATTACATGGACATTTAAACAGTGATTTAAGCATGAACATTTTTTAGCAATTATAAGGGTTATAAACATTTAAACACAACTCGTAAAGCACTGTATTGATCTGATGTATCAAATGAATAACCCTAAACCCTACCTACAGATCTTTAATTTCTTGTAAAGTAATAGATAAAAGAGATTTCATATGATAACTGCACGATTTTTCCTACAAACAATACTTCTAAACTATACTTCTAAAAACCATCGTTCAATTAAATTGGGTTTATGTCTTAATTTTGGGACAAATTTCATATTGCATGTTTTTAGTAGCATATTCAAATTCACACATTTCACCTCAAAATTATGAAAACGTAATATCATGTTATTTACAAAATAGTCAATATTTCACAATATAGCACCATATCATAAAAACGTGATAACAAAAATTTACATAGTTATTCAACTTTCTTCAAGCACCCCCAATGATATCATAGCCTTCTTCCTGACATCCTGAGGTATTGTAATTCTCGCATTTCTAGCTGGAATAGTGTTTGGAGTCCATGAGTACAAAACACTTTCATAGTCTAGCCAAAGATCAGGATCACTCGGATTTCTCCTCCATTTCTTTGTCCAACAATCTGAGTACCTTTCTTTATCCGATACGTTGGTCAACTGATGCACTGGACACCACCATTCCACCCGCACATGGTTGAAGTTAATATTACCTTCTTCTTTGCAAATATGAGATAGTGAACCCCAACCACCTTTGGATATGTATCTAAATCTGCTGGGCTTTACTACCACAAATTGGTGGCATTCCAAGTCGTGGAAGGTTCATAAGCATCCATGCCTAGAAACTTTGGCCTATTGTTCTTAGGACCAACATAGTGTTTGTCGAAGGGGAGGAGGAGCATATTGCTTGCGAATGCTACTTACAGTGTCATCAAAATCCTCGGCCTGCTAAGGTCTTCCACCTAGTTTTAGGCAACCACCCTTCTTTCAATTCATCCGAGGATGTGTCTATCTCCCCAACGGGTTAATCACCTTCTTCCGGTAAGCCACCAAGGCACTGGTGTCATCCGGATTGGTTTGCCAATGCTTTATATAGTCTTGGATTCCTTCCTTAGTCAATCCCAATTGCTTCACTTCTTCAGTAGGTTTTAAAGCTTTTTGGTTGACCTAGAGGTATCATAGGCTTGCCATTCTCATCTCTACGCCTATATTTCCTCCCCTCCTCTCCACTCATCCTCTCGAAGGTCTCATCTTCCATTGGAAGATTGGAATCCCATCTCTCACCCAAAAAGTGAACTGAGGAGGCACGGAATGACCTTCAAGATCCAATGTATAACCATCCACAAAGCTCTTCCAATGGGCACTTCTTCTATGAGAGAAGCTATAGGGTTTGGAGTAGTGCATTCATGCAAGATTTCCATTAGCCTAGGAAAGTTAGTCCTTTGTTCTTTGCTAAGATACAACTATATTTGCCAAATAATGCATCCACATCCTCATGGGTATGCCCGGGCATAAAAACCCTAAATTAACTCTTTCAAATATCCCCACAAATTTAAGTAGGATAGGAAAGAAAACATCCACTGTTCTTATTTTGGCCAGCACAATTATCAAGTTGCAAGAGAAACCTTTTGGGTAGATCTTGAGGTTTATAGCACGTGAAGTTGAAGCTCCAACATGTTCATTAGACCCATGCTTCCTAAACCTTGCCTTGCTGAACTTTTCAATATTGTTAGGGTTTCCATCTAACAATGCTCTATGTAGTGCCTCAAGGCAGTAAGGTCCGGAGGTGACCATTGTATCCATTTTCATAGTTTCTCAAACACCTCATGATACTCCCAATATGAAAATGGACCATCACTCCACAACTCCAAACTAAAATGGCCATAGTAGGTTTGATTCTCACGCCCATGCAAGATTGCCCCCAAATTGAGATCTGTAAAGGGTATGATCTTCCACATGACTTTGGTATGTACTTGAATTGTGGAAGACAAGTCTTTTTTTGGTCCATCTTGTCATGTATAATACATAAATAGTTATTGGGTTCCAATGCATAAAGTCCTCCACATCCAATAACATGATCTACATGATAGTTGGTCAATCATATGGTCCTTCATATGCTCCCTTATCCTAGCCCTTTGACTAGGTTGCACAGTCTTATCAAGAGTCTCCTTCAACTTAGCACATAAATTGCACTTTGCAAAGTTGTTTGAAGTTGCTATGGTGACATGATTGAAATGCTTCTTCCATAACCTACTAAAGCTAGGTTGGGATATTGGAAGAATTCCCAATTCTCGGGTAGGGAATTCACTTCTTCCAAAATACTCTTTTTGAGTACAATGTGATGGCAACCTTTTCTCAACAACTGCTCTTCCTTTTCATCCCTTCTGCTTTTGTGTGGCATAGACTCTGCATTGAAATCAATATATTTTTCAAATATCTCCCTGGCAGCCCGGGGTCCTAGTTGTTGGTCTCAACAAACCATTATTTCCATGTAAAGCAATCCTGCTCCCCTCTGCTTTTTTTTTGCCAATTATGCCATGAAGAAGTTGGAATTGCATGGATACTCTGCCATGCTTTTGCACATATCCATTTGCCTAGCAAAGGGTATCTTTTTTCTGTTTGGGTTTCTTTCATCTTGAAGTGCATGCTTTCAAGATTGTGTACATGTAGGTCCTCCTCTCATCAACGATTATTACTCTTGAAAAGTGGCTCTTGCTTCCACCAATTGTTCTATTGTGAAGAAATTGCATACAATCACTCCAACAACAACTGGCCCCTAACCTTCACCATTGTCTCACGTTTGGTGTCACTAATCAACTTGGCTCTTTTGCTAGGATAATGTCCTGCAACCCGATACTTCTCCCCTTTTGCCTAGGTTTAGAGTTCCAACTGCCCAATGGATCAATATCAAGACAATCATTGTCCCAACAACCTCGCTGCGGAAAATATAATCCTCCACAAATTGAACACTACTTATAGGCCATGCCATGATGCAAGGAACCTCCAATTGCTTGACACAACCAAAACATTCCTTGTCACCCAAACCTTTACCTTTCCAGTTGTCTTCCAACATCGAAATTGCAATACCAATATTGTCTTCCCTAGCCTTTCATCATTAATTGACTTGACGGGATCTCGCTAGCACAATGACTCCTTGGCCTACTATTTCCTTGTTGCACTTGTGCATGATTCTCACCTTCTTGTTCCTCCATTGCACCCTACTATAGAGGACTAATTGTTTTTCTTCAACATTCTTGCTAGGAGTTGGTTTTCATTGATATTGCTCTTTTCACCATCTTGAGTTGAGGGGCACCATTGACCTAGGCAAATTGCACCTTTTTAGTCAATGAGTAAGAAAAATTATTACACCATAAGATAAAAAAAGTCGCATTACATTTATGGAATATGTAGAGGTAAATCAAATTTTTTTAAAAGCAAGAAATTCCTTGGAAATAGGTTTAATATAATAATAACAATGGGCTTAAACGAAAATCATTTAAAACAAAAATTTTCATGGCAACAACAAGGAAATGACATTTATATAAATATATCCAAATTTTAATTATCGAAAATTTGGATATATGATCTAAAAAGACATATAACTAATAGACGTGAGAATTTATTATCCATAATAATATACCTAGATAATATAGTCAAGGAATTTAAATGCCTGGCGTGTTATTTGAGGCAATTAATTATTCACGCTAAGAGCTAATTAACCCCCTATATAAATCCGGTTCACGCTCTCAAGACCATTCTGTCCCAATTTTTTTTTCGCCCGCCATGAAGCGTTACGCCTCGGCATGAAGAACCGAGGTCTCACAAAGAGACGCTTGGTTGAAAAACCCCCCCCCTCTTTCCCCGCTCATCGATTTCCTTGCCCAATTTTCCTCCCGATTCCATCCAGAGGATGATGCTGATTTTGAAGAGGAGGAGTTGAGCTCCTCTCGATTCCTCCTGATTACGAAGAGGAGGAAGAGGGAGGAGTTGGAGGAAGAGGAGGAGATGTCCTCCCAAGAGCATGAAACGCTGCTTGAGGTTGGCTTGACCCTAAAAGAGAATGAAATCTCTCAAGAAGAGGAGGAGGAGGAAGAGGAGGAGGAGGGGAGGAAGAGGATGAGGAGGAAGGCTCCAGAATTGACCGGTTTTAGAATGGTGAGAGATGAGCCAGTTTGCATGTCCTGCATTTTTTTTTTTTTTTTTCACCTTTCTTTCTTTTCTAACACCTTTCTTTCTTCTTTGTTCCAGAGGGCGTGGAAGATCAATGATCACATCCCTGGCAGATCTTGTAAAGCCTTCAAGCATTTTGTAAAGCCATTCTTGGCATCCAGACATATCAATTTTGAATGAAATCAAATAGTTTTCTTCACAAACTTTTTCTTCAAAGCAGTTTTCTTCAAACAGTTTTTTCTCAGACATAAAAATATTTTGAATGAAATCAAACTGTTTTCTCCAAGCATTTTGTCTCCAAAGTGTTTTCTCCAAAATTTTGTCTCTGCATTTGTGTCAACAAAGTCTCGGGAACACTATAAATCAATCACAGCAGTATAGGAAATTTTCCTATACGACCTAAAACAATTCCCCAACTCAACAAGTCATTTTTTAGCCTTGATAATTTTGCCTTTAAAATTATTTTTAATTTAGCCTATATAAAATTTCGAAATTCTTTTTTTTTCGAATGCAATGAATGGAATAAAATGCCGTGAGAATTTATTGCATGAAATGCAATATTCTCCATATATACCATATACATGTCATATCCGGACGAAGACCGTGCGTAGTTAAATTCAAGCAATCAATTATTCACGCTTAACTTATTTCTAATTGTGCCTATATAAATCCATTTTACGCTCTCAAAATTCCTACATTTTCTTCCTTCCTTCATAATGATTTGCGGTTAAACCTGCCTCTCACGTGTTTGGATCCATGATCCCAAATCTTGGTGAGCAGATTTATATTCATCAATGTTAGATGTTTGGTTTTGGCAATTCCTAACTTACTAAAAGACTCACTTTTGTTCACGTTAGAGCATCAGAAAGGGTGAGAGGACATCCTGAGACTGGGAATTAAAACCAAAAGCAGAGGACTAAGGTCCTGAATGTAAAAGCCTCACGAATTAAAACCACAAGCATCTATCCTCCTTCCGACCTCGAAACTCAAGGTTAGTTTTCATTTAGTTTTAAGTATCATCTCAATGGCAGGTTTAATCCAAGAAGACAAGCTTTTGCATTTGCTCGAGGGAGGGAAGTGATGATGTTTATGAAAACCGAATAGTTTTTATAAACTTCATCCGCTTCTTTGTTTCGAGTAAATTCTTGAGTTTCTCTTCTGAATTAATCATGCTATTGCATGCAAGTTTCTATTATGAATGTGTAGTAGAAAGCATTAGAAAAATCTGAAAGATAATATTTGAAACACGCTAAAAGTGTTTTTAGGTAATCTTAGCCTTCAACATGAATACTGCGGCTTCGTGCATTCAGGAGGGAAAAAAAAAAACCTGCATTTATAGATAAGTAAATAGATAAAGGCCGGCAATTATTTACACGCCAAGAATGCACGCCTTGGCGTGTATAGTTTTCCTATATAGCGGTTTACACGAGGCGTGCAAAACAATTGTATCCCTACTTTCAACTTTTACGCTAAAACACGCAAGTGTCTCTCTTAGTTTCTAAGTTTATAAATAAAGAAATATAACACGCCAGCGCGTGAATACCGATACTCCGCTCACTTCCTATTGATAGATGCGGTTACATTAATCACCCGGTTGGTGAGCGAAGATGGATTGGAATTACATTTGGGCCAGGCAATCCTTACAGTCGGCTCGGTTGGCTCCAATCTCGATCCGGTTGAACCGCAGCGTGAAAGCACCGATCTTGCAACCCCGGAGTACTTGGATCAAGTAATGATGATGGCAGCAGAGCGCAGGCAATGATAGATCCGGGCTCGGGGCCCTTGGTAATCGCCGCGGAGGCTCACCTCTTATCTAATCACTTCAAGAATGCAAAGGTATGCATTGATCGAGTGAATCTCGCATCCAGCTCGAGATTCAAAATGAGGAGAGCTGCGTTTCTTAGTGGTTAGCCTCTATGCCCGGATGCCCCAACATCTAACCACTACCACAGTGGTATAACGATGCAATGGAGATGGCTCAACCAATGGAACCACTACGCCAGCGCTTATCACGATGCATTGGAGGTTCAACCAATGGGAGGGAGGAGGAGCGGAGGTGGAGGTGGAGCGTAAGGGGTGGTGGAGCTAGAGCCCGGTGTTTTTGCTGGGGTTTTACCGTAAGAATTCACTATGCCCCGCGAATGGAAATGGAGATCGATAATGACTACTCACGATGGGCGGGCTTGAAACAAAGAGTCCGGGATTTTTGTGCGGTTTATCCGGTTTATCCGATTATATACAATTGTAATCTTTTTCCAATGAATACAACAAATTTTGTCTACTTCTATATTTCTACAATGTAATACATGTTACATACCTTTTTAAAAAGCGGTTTTCTTGGCCATGCAACAAATGTTCCAACACTTTCCAACCGTATCCCCACCGGGGTCTGCGAGGTAAAGCTTCATCCATAGCCTTGTGATTAATCACCGTAAATTCGGACATACTTATCCCCGAATTCCGAATGGCGGTTCTGATCGGATCGATGGAGTCGATCTTGCATAATCCTACTTTCCTTTTCTGATTTGTAGTTAACATGAAACATTCATCTTCGACACTGCGAGAAAATTGCTATTCGAACCCCTACTATTGGAAATTAATGTTCAAGCTATTGAATGAGATGAGTACCAGAATTCAGAGCCATTCTTGAGAAGCTGATTTGAGTCTCTGGGTTGATTTGAGAAGCCGGGGCTTTATGGAAACTCGGGCTCGGAAAAAAATAATTAGAAGAAAGATTAGGTTAACTCACGTTTAGAAGGGATAAATTTGGTGGGATTTTAAAAACTTAATGAAAGAAGTCGGGCGGACGGGTCTTCGTCATTATTATTTGTATGTGTCAAGAATATTTCGAACCGTGCATTTTGTGTTTTCTTGAAATTCAAATTTCTCTATTTCTCGCAATGGTAGAAAAGCTATTTCTTCGAAAGCAGAAAGGCCAGATCCGGCGACCAGGCTCTTGTTACTTCAGGCGACTCGAGATGTCTTCTAAAGAATCGAGGTCGAGGCTGACAGGCAGGAAGCGGTGGAAGAGGAATCTCTAAACCCGGCTCTTCTCAAGTTTTGAGGACGTTGATCGTAATACCTGAGAATACAATGAACCCTATTCAAGGTATTTAATTTTGCCACGAATACAATAATCGTGTGGAGAGTATTATGCTTGCATGAATTTGAGATATTTCCTTTCACTTAATATGCTTTGCATGAGTTTGAGTTATTATGCTTTGCATGAATTTTAAGTATTAACATCAGTTAATGCTCTGATTGTCCGTTCTGTAGAACATAATTTTGCTCTGTTTTATATATAGAATATAGCGGTGTTAGACAGTTGGAGATAGCAATGTTCAATGAGGTTAAATAGTGTGAAATATGGATTCATGAAGGGTATGTAGCTTAAAATGTGGATGCAAAATAATTTAGTTTCAAATTAACGCATAGCATGGTCAATAATAGGAGATACCAACACGCCAGCGTGATTTGTACTAATTTAGGTTTAAATGCATACGCGTGATCTCTTGTTCTGAAAAGTACTCTAAAAAGTGCTCATCTTCATTTGCGGTGCTCAAAGAGGAAGAAACCCCTACTAATTTAGGGTTCTAATCCCGCCAAAAGAAAGCAAGGGCGACAACCCGATCTTTTCCATATGATCTCACCTTAGATGATGAAGGGCCGATTCTTATAGCAACCACCGACCTGCACCCATACGAAGAGGAAATGGGCGAGGGTGCCGGAGTGGTACGTTGACCTTGCCAAGACAAATGGCAAGCTCGACTTAACTCTCTTCTCGAGGAAAAAGGAAGCAGACAAGATGGCCAAACAAGGGATCCTAATCTCTTGTGAGGAAGAGGATGACACCCACTGCAAATTGCTCTTGGAGATTACCCGCGTAAGAAAAAAAGATCCGCTCGTGACTTACTCACTCAGAGAGCTATCTGCATACAAGGATACGCTCATGAAGACGAGATGTGAACGGTGAGACATGTTTTAAGTATGGTTGGCCAACCAATGTAGCGCTTACGCCAATATCTATTTGCCAAGGGGTTACAAATTGTGCGTAGAGGCATGTTCACTAAAACCGACACCAAGTCACTATTTGCGGCAAGCTTAGGGAATTAGCTGACTTGAAAGCTTCTAAAAGGGTCCTAGATCTAGGGAAGAATGTTCAACCTGCGGTTAGTCGAAGGCATGGAGGCTTCGCGTTTTTGAGAATGAACAGGACGTGAGTGGCGCAGCTAGAGGCCATGAACAAGCCAATAAGTCTGCAACCATTATCCATTGGGTCTTAAGGAAACTTTTTGATCCATGTGAAGTCCCTCATCCGTTCACCAAGCTCCATTTATGTTAGCGGGGAGATATGATCCAAAGATATGCCATGGAGATTGTTGAGCATGATTAGTAATCCAGGTCAAATGCCTATGCTAGCGGATGTGCTACAGCAGGATATGATCTCGAACAAGCCTGCTTTGTGGGGGCGAACGTCCGGGAGCTATTATCAAGTGATGATATTAAATATGTCATCATCGGCCCGGCAGCATTCCGTGAGGCACAAAAGGCCATCATCGGGCGGCGGGGAACAAACAGGCCAAAAGTGTTCTGCACAATCACTATGCGTATAGGAGGTGTCGTATCTTGGATGCCAATACTTCACTGCATTTGGCTGAGATTAGTGCAACTTTGAATGAAATCACGGAAGACATTTCTATACAAAAGGTAATCAACCTGGTTTCATAAATTGTATTCACGCGGCGTGCTTTCAAATCAAACCAATTCACGCCAGGTGTTTTGAAATCAATGAATTCACGCCCGGTGTTTTCAAGTCAACCAATTGATTTGAAAACACGCTGGCGTTCGATGATTTGAAAACACGCTGGCGGAATTGGTTTGATTTGAAAGCACCGCTAGGAATTGCATTAGTAACTTTATTCATTTCACGCCCGGGCGTGATTTTTCTCTTCATCAATTCTATTCAAATCCGCCCGCGTGTTTCTATTCTATGATACCGATTCAATATGTACTACTATTGCAGTCCATACGTTGAACAACCGCGCCACGCCGTCAACGATGGGTGGAATATGGCTGCCATTGCCCACCGTGAGGCGAGGCGGTCAAAGTCCGAGGCATTCAAGCTGCCGAGCCGGACTCACATCAGAACAATTATCTGAGAAGAAGAAGACTGCAAGAAAATCAAAGAAAAAGGTGGTGATGACATTGCGGATCCTTACAAAGCTCATCGGCCAGTCGGGACCAACAGACTTCATTATAAGATTGTGTTTTGTAAGGAGGCAATTATGGCTCAAGTGGAATGAATGCAGGGCGGCTTATGCACAAGGGAAGCTGCCGATACTATGGGTAGGGTGCCTCCTGATGTAAGCATCTTTGACTTGAATGTGACAGAGATGAGAAAGACTCAGGGGGCTAGGCGACCCAGAGACCATTTGGGTTTTTAGACGGCTTAAAGAAGGAAGTCTTATACAAGAAGGGTGCTTTCACCAAGGATAGGATGTCCTTCGGTTGAGGCTTTGCTGATCATGTAAAGGATGTACGACAATGAAGTCAATTTTGTAGGAGCCGAGTTACAAAGGCTATCGGGGGATGTGGCATTATCACGAAATTGGATTGTTGGACAAATACAAGGTCAAGAATGATGACATCAAGAAGTTTGTATTCTGGTCAAAGGACTTCCTAAAGAATTGGAAGGCTAAAAATACAAAACATAAGGAGACTCTACCCCCCTAAGGTAATCGGCCGAAGTTGAGAAGAAAAGTGGCCCTTGTGAAGAAGATTACCGGAGAAGACATCATTAATCGCCCAAATCTCCATTGGGTACAAAGGTCTCTTGCCGATTCAACTTCCGCCTTAAAAAATATATCACTCTTTGTGTTGGACAGCGAGGGGTGGGAGAGGAGATATGGGCATGAACCGTAAAGGACTACGGTAGCTTCTTTACCAGTACGTATAGGATTGACAACCGAGAGGTCCTTCACTATTGTCATCGTTTTGTCCTTCGTGAGTCACATCCGCATGCACTATCCGGCCGCTCATGATCCGGAGTGCCTCAAAGTTATTAGGAGGGATGCCTAATATATGATGTTAAGGATAATGAGTCACTGCCGACGTAATCCAAGATGGCACATGTGATCTTTATTATGATATCCATGCTTTGTCGGACGAGGAATATGATATTGCTAAGGCCAAGGGTGACAATAGCGGTGCATGGGAATGTTTTCTTCTAGATGATCCGACTTAAGAACTATATTCTTTCATACGGATCGGGGATCGGTCGAACAGATGAGTCGAGAGGATGAGGATCGGACCCCTCCTAAGTGGGGAAATCAAGTCACGAGCTACAAACTAAGGAGAAGGGCCCCTTAAATAAAAAATGGATTTCCGCCTATGGTCAAGCTTACCTCGCCGGAGCATTTGCTCCAATTGATACAACCCGCTTGGAGCTTCATGTTGGAGGTTATATTGCCCGAGAGGCTCTTATGGGTGCAAGAAGATGTCATTTGCTTTGTGAGTGATGAGCGGGCCAAAGACTTTCTTGAACCATTCCTCATGCATGTGCTTGCCAAGTCCCTAAAGGCCCTTATGGCAACCCGAAATCATCGGCAATCAAAAGTCTCAGACTTGTCCAATTCTCGAAGTGGACGCTGCTCCCCGAGAGGGAACTAGTAATGTCTATGCCCGATAAGGAAAGCAAGAATGAACAAATAGCTGCCAAACCCAGTTGCTCAAAGTAATGTGATGGCGAACTTAGGGAATATCCTTGCCCACATTGCGGGTGATGCAAGCAACAATAGAGTAGATTCACGGGTTAACAATGAAATAATTGACAGGGAAAACCAAAAATGAAGGCAACGAAAGGCTCTCTAGTGATTCACAGTTTGCCAAATCAATAGTAAAATAATGTCGGCCAGAAGGACGCAGCGGAACTAATAGAAAATAACAATTCTAACAAATCGAGGAAGAAGACGAAGATTAAGGGTGGCGGAGGGGGAGAATGGCCTTAGATGGCGAAATGGCCCAAGATGATAGGTATGGCCTTGCCGACGAAATAAATAGCGCCAGCGTGATTTAATTTGTATTACCTTTTGAATTAAATCGGCGCCAAAGCGTGCTTTGATTATTTTTCGTTGTCAAACTAAATCACGCCGAAATTGATTTGGTTATGACTATTTCAAATCACGCTTTGGCGTTTGTATTGTTTGTGTTATCGTATCTTCTTGACCCGGATACATGTTTGATGTTTCAGCTTCCATTGGCGTTTCTAAGAAGGTTGTGGTGTTAGACCTAAACGGAGTCCTTTGCAAGACTTTTCCAAAAAATAAAGTAGGCTAGAGAACGGTTTCATCGTGACACCCGGTAGAATCAAACACCAAGTGGATCTATCCGCGGCGCGACTTGAAGGAGATGCTAGGCGAGGCATTCGGGGTTATTTCGAAGTTGGTATTTGGTCATCCATGGAATTAAGGAACATCAAGGATACTTTGGAGGCACTTGGGGAAATCGCGTAGAAATTGGTTGACCCTTTGGGATCAGAACAAATGTGTGAAGTTCACTAATCCCAAGGATCCAACAGCAAGCTATCTTCATCAAACACTTGAGTAACATGATGGGCCGAACTTGGTATCGAGAATAAGGATGATATAATCATAGTGGATGATGATGCTCTCAAATGCTTCTACAATCAAACACAAAGCCCACAATCCACCATCTTACGATCCAAAAACTTTGGGACGATGATTTTTTTTGAAGTTTGTGTCTATTATGCATAATTTGGCTATGGGGATGACCGTGGGTGAAGTGTTAGATTCGGTACCCCGAGGCGGATAGAACGGTGACATGGAACCACACCTTGTTAAATCGTGGAAAAACATGGATTGATCCCTTAATGTTTTATTGGAATATATGATATTTTTGTATGATATTTGTGCCATGTATCGATAATTTCGAGTCGGAATTGCCTGCATAAATAATGCAATTTGTTATTATCAAACCTAATATTATCATCTATTGAGCAAGCAATATTTGTCTCATCTATGTTAGCAACTTGCTCTTCATTTCTGCATATTTCAATTCGCATATGAAAAGTCACACGTGAATCGCAACCTTATGTTATTTTTGAAGTCCAAAAAAAAAGATTAAAAAAAACAAAAACCCCCTAGAAGACAATAGCAGGTTGGCGTGATTTTGGAGTTGACATAATCCCAATTTAATTGGATGATGGTTTAAACAATACTTCCAAACTACCTAACCTGAAATATATGTTGCAGTCAGAAATCAAGAGACAAAATTTCTGAAACCATATCATATCATATTATGTATTCACATAAAAAGGAACCGTCACAAGCTGCCCAAGCCAGTTTAATTACATATCGGCCAGTTTACATATCATTCACAAAAAAAAACATCTCGGCCAAAAGTTTACATCAGAGTTTACGGAGTTTACAACATAAGTTAAGGAGCCCGGGGGATTTCATATACATAGCCGTGAAAGCAAAAACCTAGGATACTATTGAGACCAACAAGCCACTAGACGTGTCCAGGAGGAGGCATCTTCAGCTCCACGTACAGTTCATTGTCTTCAGCAAAGATTTTCATCTCCAACAGTCGCTCTTCATTGACATGCACCCGATCAACCCACTGCTGAACCTTTTCAGAAAGGTAAGCTCCTATTTCTCGCATGCGAGACACCTCTGCACAGGAAAATCGAGCCACAATTTTCATTGTGGTGCCAGAACCGCCAGAATGCTCGGAAGGGTCGGAACCCACAGATCCGGATCCAACAGATTCATCCAGTGGCCTTTTGGCAGTGGCTTGGTCCGGGCCATTCCGACAGATTGAAAGAAGTAGAAGGCGGAAGCTGAAAATGGAAACAGAATCGAATGGATGGAGGTCGGATATATAGTTGCATGCCGAGCCATAATGCCCGCCAAAACCTTAATGATAAATCTTAATAAAAAATCTTAATGCCATAATGTAAAATCTGAAAAGGCGTGCCACCCAATAATAAACCCTATTACCCTATATTAACCCTATTAGCCTAACCCTATTAACACAATAATAGAATCTATTAACCCATGAACCAAATAATAAGATCTATTAACGTGCTATTAACCCTATTAACCCTATTAACTATTAACCCAATAAAAAAATCTATTAACCCTGTTGGTTGGTGTTCCCTGCTTTTCTTTTTTTCAGTGACCACCATTGAACTAAGGGGGACCATTGAACCATTGAACCCTAAACCTTCATGTCAAGGAGCTCTACAGTCCTCTAGTCCTATGCAAAATTTGGAGGTTGAATGTAAATATAAGGTAGAGGGTAGGCTACATTAGTGATATACTTGACGTAAAAATACGGTTAAGGGTAGGGTCAATAGGGATTGGATTAGCCGTAAAAGTATGGAATCAGGTATTATTTTTCACCAACACTAGACTGTATACATAGGGGTTTCTATGGGGGGAGGGCCGTATACGGAGGGGTTTCTCCCGACCCCTGGAACGCACATGCCATATCCCCTTTACATAGAGGTGAACCCCCCGGGGTTATGGAATAACCAATATTTGCACCGTGGCCACGGTGTGAAATAGGCCCTCCCAGACCACTTTATGTTACACATGGAAAATTAGATGGAAATTACTCACATATTAATTGTAAAATAACTTTGGAATGCTTTTGACGTTCATGTTGTGCAGTTGTTAGAGACAATTCCAACTGTAGCATCATTATTGTTTCTATATACGAGTATATGTACAGATACATGTCCAATAATTTGTATGTATATACCATCAATAATTTTGGTGGGTATAACTAGATATGCATGAAATTGCCAAGGCGTCGACTTTGCCAAGGCTTATGGCACATTCTGATGATGATCGCGATTCCATTACCTGCAAGATGAAGCATGAGGACCTCTGTAAGTGCCGCTAGTGAAATATAGCACTAGAAGACTGGCTAGCTGTTGTTACTATGAATCCTGTCCGTTTCTATCTGGATCCCTTCGATGTTGTGATTCACCTTCTATGGAATTCAGAGCATGGTTTGTTCATGATCGAAAGGATCCCTGGAGCGCCTGTTGATGATGAGTCTGAATGAACATTGTTCAAGTTGGCATTGATGTTGGCACATTATTAGAGATTATATTCTTAAGTTTGTTTATTTTAGAACTGTAAAATATAATAGATGGTTTATATTCATCTAGAATATGAAATACATGCATAAAGCAGCCAAATTTTAGGAAGATCCCTTTACAAAATCACCTGAGGGATATCCTTATATTTGATTCTATAATAGATCAAATATAGTAGCAAGAGAAAGGGGATCACTGACTATTTAAATATTGGGAGTACTTTAGGTAGAAACGTAAAAACAAGATCGGGAAGACCACGAAGCTCGCTTGGATCGGGATCGCCCAAAATTAAAGAGCTCAATGTTATGCCTCGCTAAAGACTGAGCCGATCATCCGGATCCTCAATCCCGTGGCGTGGTGTTACGAAAGAAGCATCACCGATAAAGCCCCCTCGTCTCTTGCTCACGGAAAGTTTCAAAACCGGTTTGAGAGAATTATGCCTCCACAACTCCTCCTCCTTTAGGACTCGCTTCAGAGCCTTTCCTCTGGTAATATATGCCTTCAAAGAAACCAAAGTCTCTTCCACAGCACGATTATCCATCTCAGCTTCCTGATTGAACATTCTATAAGATCCTTGCGCCCTCAATTTGTTATAATCGAAGCTCGATTTCTCTCTTGCCATTCTTTGCTCGGGCCTTCAAGACATTCCTTTAGACCTCATTTGCATGCTCCAAGGTTGGTTCAGCCAGTTGCGACTGCATCTCGACCATGGTATTGCCGACTTGTCTCCTAGTTTCCACCATCTTCCCCCTGGGTTCGCTGCTTCCAAATGAATCAATAAATCTCCCTATGCAATGATGTCAAATTATTAAATATTTTATCCTTTTGTTTATTTTAGTACTGTAAAATATAATAGATGGTACTGTATAATATAATAGATAGTAATGTCAAGGAAGTAATTTGTCAAGGCAACATCCTGCCTCATTATTGTCACTCTCTTTCCATGCACAAAGATTTTCACACTGATCTTGAAGAACGACCATGTGATTCTCGGCGCCTCGTCACTTAGCATCAAGGGCATCTGCAGTGAATCGAGTCACCTCTTCTGGCATTGGAAAAAGTCTACCAGCATTCCGGTACCTTCTACTATCCCCCCTCATCTTATAGTATCTCTCCTGAACCTCCTCCCTACATATTCTAGCCATTGTGAGCTTCGGAAGCACCCACTCCACGTGGTTGCGAAGTCTTGGGATTTTCCCCTAATCCATCTATACTTTGGCTTAAAAGGCTGGCCCTTCTTATTCAGCTTAGGAGGGCCTTTGCAGAGAACCTGTTTCTTCTGCAGCTGCTTAGGCTTAGTAGACTTCCTCTTACGTCTACTGGATTCCCCGACCTCTAGAGTCTGCTCAACAACAGGAACCACTCATCAGATGCGGTACTACGGTTTCGGTACAACCATCACGAGTCTGCTATTTTGCCTCTTGTACAATGACATTTTACTGCGATTTGAGCATCACGGGGGACACAGACGGGGACACCGGTCATCATATTTCGGGGGGATACATTACGAGCGAGAAGGAACATTCCGAGAAGGAACATTCGAGTAACATTACGAACAATCCGACAGGGCACATCCTCATCTTTCCCAACATCCTGATGGTCATCCTCATGGGGCTTAGCATTCTCATTGTCACCCCAAGCAAGGCCGCCCCTCGTTTTACCTCCACCGATCCAATTTCCCCACTCTACGAGGAAGTCCTAGAATGTAATCTATCTCATTAACCCGGCCAGACAATGTGCCTATTGTTGGTGACAAAGAAGACATCAACCTGGGCCACACGACGAAGGAATGGAGTGCCTCAAGCAAGTTGTCGGCTCCTATCGGCTGAACAGCCAACTGCGTCTCTAGTGAAACTACTACATCGACGTTAACGGCGATGCAATCATCGAACGCACAGAACTCCATGACGCATACCGCCGCACAAAAGTTCCTTCTCCCGACTAAATGGCCGCCAGAGAACAGGTAAACACGCCTTGGCTCTAAGATATGTCTCTAAAAATCTCCTCTGCCCCATTGGCAACATTCTGAACTACAGTGTTCAGACCTGCTTGATGAATGATTTCTAGCTCGGAAGACTGAGCTCTGTTCTGGTTGTTAGAGAAGCACTGACATGGTTAGTGGCACTGCCCTCGCTGTCTTGCCCATCATGTGTGCGCGCAGGCGCCTTCTCTTACGTTGTTTGGTTCTTTGGGATGGTTAGATCCGCATTACCGCTATTCTGTGCCATTGTCTCTGAACTGTAATGCAACAAATGAGTGGACAAGATTGATAAATATGCAATGTAATGTCTTAGAACAAATATCAAAAGCAGACAACATCGATAACAAAGATAATTGTATAAAGAGTACCATTGCTATTGTGCGAACACCGCAAAGGATAGCCATGGAAACGAATCGCATATGCACCGCGGGCTACCGGTCGAATAACAATTAGTTGTAACCACCGGAAAACAACAGTGTTTTCACCCAAAGGCCCGCAGTGCGAGTAAAATAGAAGCGTGAGACAAATCAAAATGAAAACCGGCGTGTATGTTCGATATATAACATGAATAGAGATTTAAAACAAGTCTTTGCATTAATTAACAATGGTTACAACTTCATTTTCTTAGAAACATGTAAGTCATCTGAAACTTCTCGACTTCTTCCAATTCGGACTCTGAGGCCGGCATCCAACAGTACATAAGGCGAGGAATCTGGGGCTCCCTCTCTTCCCAAGTCAGTCGAATTGTAGCCTTATCCACGCCAGACAAGGCCAATGCAGCTCTCATGGCAGCCATAGAATACATACTAAAGCCACCAAAAACATGCCGTGGCGATATCTCTCCTAACAGCCACTACTACTCGATCGAAATTGGCGATAATGGGATGTGACTACCAATCAACGAGAGAGGGCCTTGAGTTTCAAAACCTCCTCAGGTCCATATGGGCTGTGCTTAGAATGGAACACAACGATCTCTCCCTTATAAAGGTAGCCCATATAGTGGGCGATACTTGCATCTCTGCCAAGGGTAACTCTGTCATGTCTGGCGCAAAAATCGTCCACAAAAAATCTCTTGCGCAATACACAATCGTTCTTAGGCACTTGACAAAATAAGCAAACTTATGGTAGCTTACCTCCACTTCATCAGATGCAATAACCCCTTTGGTAGAAATGTTGATCGACGACCTGGAAGAGCTTGATTCGCTCTTTGATACTTGTTTTGCACTATCTTTAGCTTCTGATGAACTCGCCTCGAACTTTACTTCTGAGACTTCCTTCAAGCCCATTTCTGCCATCTCCACAACTCTATCAAAAGCAATCTCAGGAGCTATTGAAGTTCCATCATAGGTTAAGAGTTCGTGCAGCTCCCTAGGCACTTCCGGCAAAGTCAATGAAGTCGTCTAGACCAACAACGAAAGCATAGATTTGTCCAAGGATCTCATCTTCCCTCAAACCAGTAATGGAAGATATATCGTGGAGAAGAAGATAGTCCTTCCCTCCTATGTTAACTTGCAAGGCTTCCGTGACACCCCATCTATCAAGATTCTCTTCATGCTCATCTACGTCTTCATCCTCGTCCTCGTTGAGCTTTTCCACCAGTTCCTGCTTTTTCTCTGCATCAAATACCTTCTCTACAGGTGACTGAGGTTCTGCAATAGCCTTCACCTGTGGTTCTTCCCTATCTGTTGGTGGAATGCGTATATATCATGTAAGTAGCAAACATGATGTCAATTGATATAAATTATCCTTCCCATCCTTCTCACATAAGTCTACCGGCGGTCTCTTGAACGACGTTCGAACCTTATCATGGTCACCTTTGGGAAAAAGCTTCAGAAAGGACTTTAGACTCAATACAATCTTCCCAAATGGGAAGGAGAAGGCCGCCTTTACGCCCGCCATGAAGCTCAATGTCGCGACCATACACATCACCGTGTTTTTAGCCTCGTAGATTATATCTACCGTTGGCGTTTATTGTAGACTACGCGTGGCGCCTACCGGGTTTTCGTGATGTTGAGCCGAACTCATCCGGGTGTGACGGCCGATGCTCCGGCTTCCTTCCCGACGATCTGGTCATACCATGCCCGAACTGCTCCCCAAGCTTTCTCCGACCGCCGTTTGACATTGGGAATTGTAAGCGCCTCCTTTAGTGCAATAAAACCCGATGCGCCTATATGTAAAGTGCCTGAAGCTCACAAATAAAACTAAAATGTCTAAGTGTGCTGATGAGGGATATACGCACCGTACCGCGGTCTTGAAAACAAACATAAACGCCAAAGGCAACAATACGTTCTTCGCACCGTGGCCACGGTGCGATATTTTGCCAAAAAAAAAAGGCCAAAATTAAGTTAACTAAAAAATATACTACAAGGCTACCATTGTTAACAAAATACAAGGCTACCATTGTAGTTATGACCTACCCTTCTTCTTTCTGCATATGGTAGTCGCAACGTGGCCACGTTGCGAAACTACACAACATGACTACACAAACTCCACATGTTTCGCACGGTGGCCACAGTGCTGACTTTGCAAAAGGATATAAGTTATTGGCAAACAACACTGGGATTTGAACCCAGTAATACCATTGTTATTTATTTGTTTAACTGTTTTCACTTAAGGAAAGTATAACAGGAGGCATACAGAGCTTTGTTGTATACAACTCTTCCTACGTTTTCCTACCTTGACACCATCCACAAAAAAATGGAAGAAGTTTAAGTCACATTATGATTCCAAAATAATTCTTACATCAAATAAAGACCATGCTTCTTTGACTTTTAAGGTTTTAAACAATTGACCACTTTTAAAGATAGAAATGTCAATGACCGCAGAATGGGTACCATCATCATCGTCTTGTTCCACTGGAACCCACGTCAATTTGCTCCCTTCTTTTACTTCCCTCCATCTTCTGTATTTGAAGGTAATAAATCTTTGCTTTTCGAATACAATACCGATTCGACGCTTTCTTTTTTATCCCGCAATCTACCTTCTCAACTCCTTCATGCGGGCCAGGATGACCATTCATCACATAAAATGTCATCCGAAACAATCCGACAATCATTTACGGTAAACATTTTTGATGTCTTCTTGACATTCTCGGCATTTTTAAACAACGCAATAATCATATCGATGGGTACATTTACTTTCACATGTCCACAGACTCCACCTTTCTCCTTCAAAGCACTAAAAATTTCTGTGACAATTTCAGCTTGGCAAGAAACACGAGAACTGGAATCCATTGGGCGGGGAACTAAGCTCGCGATAATGGGGGCAATGGTAAGTCCACAATTTTGCCTTTCCGAGGATAATACTCATATCTTAGAACCAAATCCCCTTTCCCTTGAATTGCACTTCGTTTGACCTTCAAAAAGCAAGGATCCAATATCATAATAGAAAGCATGGAAGATGCTTGTGATAGAACTTCGATGGTTCCGTGTCCAAAGACATCGAAAATCTGAGCCCCGAGATACGAAAACCCAATTAGTTGATTTCTTCAAAATATAATGAATGAAATTATACAGAGCATACAATGAAACTCACAATTAGCATGAAGCTCGGGGAAATTACGCCGAGATCTTATCTTTTTCTTTTCCCATGTCCGTCGGTGTGTATAGGTGTGCGACCCTTGATATATACTTCCCCTCTCACCTCGAACCCGGCAACAATAGCCTTCCAATGGCATGAAATAACATTTCTCCTGCCTTTGATCACTCGGTGAGGACCTTTGAGTGGTGGTCTGATTGTAATGAAGCTTCCAAAAATATATTGAAGTAGCGAAATCGTTCTCAATTGTGAGAGGTAATCGCCATCCCGAAATGAACCTAAGCAAAATAATTAGATCAAACAATCCAATGAGGATGAGCTCGCTTGAGAACTAGAAGGATTGAAAGCATTAGCAAACCTAGGCCGGAGGCTTGAAAAGACGGATTGAGGGGGGGGGGGGGAGGGATACTTATAGACACCCCAACATTTGGTAATTGGTAGGAATAATTTGTAATTATTGCTTCCCGCCTACCAAACCTCCGTATGTAGTACCTTGGCGACACCGCATGGGAAGGCGTGCATGGATGAAGAAAAGGTCATGCAGCTTCATTCTCATTGGCCGCGCGATTTCCATGTTGGCATCGAGGTTGGGACAATAAGTGATCCCAAAAAAACTCTAATGCACATAAACCAAAAACACGTACTAAAGTTCTCCAACTATACTAACCTCACGCATTATGCAGTAAAAGAACAATGGCCACACAAAATCAGGCATATATATGTAAGGCACCAACAGATCCTAGCATTCCAAGTTCTCATCATCGGCGAGATGTCAATGCTCACATTCACCAATCTCAACATGATACTTAGGCAAATAGAAGAAGTAACAAAGCAACCAATAAGTAGTTCTTGCAAACACGAGCGATAATCCTTGTTGACGACAATGCTCAGCTCAGACCCATATGCAAATACAAAAAGAGAGACGCCGCCAACGTGCTCAAGCTATGCATCCTCACAAACAACCCTACTTTATGCAAGCAAAGAAGTACAATTTGATGCAGTCAATCATGCACTGGTCCCACCTAGAGTACATAACCTTCCTCAATACCACAAGAGTAAGGCCACCGACTCAAAGCAAACTTACAGAACCACTGGGAGCCCACATCATCAAAAAGGAAGAAGCAGTCAACCAAATTGACAATAACACCATAGTGTTGTGCATCCACCACGAGGACGCTCGACATTACAATACAATGGATATGGTCAAAATGTTTCCCAGCAACCACGTGCACAAGATAGTGCACACCAATGCAACAGCAGAAGATAATATGAACAACTGGATTGAAGACCATAATCATTATCAATATGGGCATATTGGGAGAAATAGTCAATGGAACAACAGGAATTGTCACAAGAGATACACAAGGCATCATGATTCCCATTGACAATTCTCTCTAACACATGTACGTCAAACGAACACTGGTTGAATATAGACATCAAGGACCCATGACCATCTTCAAGAAAACATTCCCACTTGCACTGACATATGCCTTATAGGATATAAGAGCCAAAGCTCCACGATAGAAGGCAATGCAATAATGGTTGTGAGAAAGGCATTCACGCCAAGACTATTGTACGTAATGTTGTCATGAATAAATGATAGGAAACAAATGTCGATTGTATTGCCAATCACGACATATGACTTTCAACCAAATAAAACACTATTAATGTAGCAACAATTCGACACGACGTTAGCGTCAATCATGATAATCTCTAGTAATATCAAGAAATTAAAATTCCACACTTTTTCCTATGGCGTCTCTATATGTATAGCTTGTACTAATTCCTAAACGCTAGGAAACTTTAAGTTGGTGCTTATCACTTGTAACAATTCATTCGTCATTAAAATTGCAAGGTTGAAAGTATAAGCGATATTGCTATCTGTCTTGTTTCCAAACACCACATATTATACACCTCTATTGTTACTACGTTACATTGCACTAAGGCGACGGAGATGGAAGGGATTCATTCATGCTTTACACATCGTATTCTTCTCAACCATTGTAATTTAACAATCACAGAAAATAATCCCAAAATCCATGCAACAACTAATAAAACTGCATATAACTTCAAACTCATTAGCAAAATCGTCATAATCTCTACTAAAATCAAGTAATTAAGTTAAATATAAGCTCCGTACAGTTAAAGATACATTCACTATGTTTTCTCTCATCTTCAGATGACACTTGTATAAAGTCCACATAGCTAAACGACAACAGAAGCACACCATCAACCTCCACAACATCATGAAATCTTCTGAAAACACGCTTGATGAATGTAACTTCTCTATTTCGCCTTCCTTCAAACTTCTCTAATCCTTTGCCGCAAGCTTGCGTTTCTCCTAGTTAATTTTTTAACTTTAACGGTGGGTGCGAATGGCCCTAGTTTTTAAAGAGTACTCTTAGTTACTAATGTGGAATTCACATGCACTAAGTAGGAAATCCTAAACTGGTCCACTATTTTGGATGTTTAGACGATTTAGCATATTGACCCGCTGCAAAATGGTCATTCAAACATGACATGGGTGAATCATTTACTACAGGCCTGGCGAGATTCATGCGAACTCTCTGCCCAAATTTATGTCCTCATGCCATGCAACATATATCCATCAATGACCACATCACGGGGCCAACATCTCATGCTTGTGATCGTGTTCAAGCCTCCTTAATCTTCTGCAAGATTTCCTGTTCCTGACCGGAAATGATAAATTTCCCACCGCTTTAAATGAACCCCTCAAATCCTTGTGATGGGTTTGATACATCGATTCGACGCACTATATATCCTCTACCAAAATCCAAGTAATACTCAAAGAAGGCAACCAATCTTCTGTTTTCGCAAATGGGCAATCAAATTTTTCTTCTGTTGTTGCATTGCACAGTTCTGGCTATGGCTATTCAAGCAGCAGGGGAGACAATGGGATTAGGGTTACGTCTGGACCCATCAGCTTATACAGATCCGGAAGAAATCCAAGCGGTTTATGAAATTATGACAGCCACAGGCAATGGCTGGGTAACTTCTATTCCAGATGTTTGCAGAGGGAGATGGCAAGGTATAGAATGCGTTCCTGATAAAAAAATGTTCTTCATGTAGTTTCACTTTCTTTTGGAGTTCTGTCTGATGATACGGCCTTTCCTTCCTGTGCGCCCAATTCCACCATATCCCCTTCCGTTGCTAAGCTCAGCCATTTGAAGAGGCTTTTCTTCTACCAATGTTGCAAGCTCAATCCTCAGCCTATTCCTCCTCAGATTGGCATCCTTGGAAAAAGCCTTGAATCCTTGGTTCTAAGAGATAATGGCCATGTTGGAGCTCTTCCCACCCAATTGGCCAATCTCACCAGACTTCATACTCTGGATCTTCACCGTAATCATCTGCAACGAAACATCCCTGCTTCATTTGGCAATTTTAGATTGATACGAAGGCTAGATTTGAGCGAGAATCAATTGGATGGTCAAATCCCCAGCGGCCTTGGTAACCTTCTCAACCTCAAAATCTTGGATTTGAGCAACAATTTTCTGCAAGGATCTATTCCAGCTTCGCTTGGTAGTCTTACTAGCTTGAAAAAAATGATCCTAGATAATAATCGGCTTACAGGAAGCATTCCATCATCCTTTGGAAGATTGCAAAGCATGCTGCTCATGGATCTAAGCCATAACAATTTGACAGGCAGCATACCTGCTTCATTTGGAGAAATGCAAAATCTGGAAGTGTTGATTTTAAGAAGTACCAAGATCGCAGCTCCAATTCCAGAGTCTCTAGGCAATTTGATGAATCTTAAGGTACTGGTTGCTTCTTCATCCAGATTGCAGGGCACAATCCCTTCATCCTTGGGGATGCTCAAAAAATTGAGGGTACTGAGGCTGGACAAGAATAGGTTGAATGGATCAATACCTGGAGAAATTGGAAGATTGCCATATTTGAATGAGCTGAATGTGGCAACGAATTCCTTGTCAGGAGCCATTCCATTCTCGAAAGAGTTTGTTAACAGGCTTGGCAGGAGGCTACAGCTTAACAACAATTCTGGTCTATGCTATTCTTCCACAGATCAACAGAAAGAGGCCATCAAATGGCAGACTAAAGCTAGACAATGCCCATTATATGGTATGCCAGATGATCCAATGCTTCCCACGCCTCTTATTCCGTCTAGAATTCCTTCCATGACCACGCCAATTCCATCTCATTCATCTGTTCTGGTTGGATCCTTCGCTCTAACTCTCACGCTAGCTATATGGGTCACCACGTTTATTAGGTAAGTTGGTATATATATTACACTAGTATAGAATACAGCAACCTCATAAGAAAGAGGTTATTTTGTTGATATTAGAAGGATGTGTTTAATGCAAACAGAACTTACTTTTCTATGTTTTTACATACACATTGCAAAGAGCGTGCTTTCCATGGAATAACACAACACAAATATTGTTGCGCATTTCCAGCAGTACCTGTTCCATTCAAGCCTGTTTCAAGATACCTACACTAAAAGAAAAAATAAATTTGTTCACGCAAATATAGCCGCTGTAAATGACAGCTCACTTAAAGAGCTGCATCCACCCATAACCTGACCATAGTAGTAAAGACACGACCAACTAAACACGAAATGACAGGACTAATGTTCATTTTTAGAACCGTAGAGGTCTTTCAAAAATCAGCAAGTGGATAACTTCTTCATGTGACCATTGTTGTTTATCTTCCATTTAAAACCGGTCACTACCCAAAGAAACATAAAGTTCTTCTATGGTAGTTAGAAATTCTCTGCTCCTTTACCTACATTGTGCTCAGCATGTAAAAAAATCATAGGGATGGCATCACTGAAGCCATATCTATGCTTTGAAATCAATAACTTTATATTCATGTGCAGGCTGTAGTACATAAAAAATGATGGCATTATCTCAACTTTGCTGCAGAACATGTAATGTTTTCTTCTTTGAGGTATGTCCATTCGGACTAAATAAAGGCTGTACATATCAAATGAGGGTTGCCTATAACATGCCGACTTTTTTGGAAATATGCCTAAGTCCAAAAAATCCTTCGTGTTTTTATGCCTGGTCCTCATTCACAAGATCTGCCAAAGCAGTATCCACTAGCTGTTGCTTGTTGTATAACTCTATAGTTGTCTGTGATGCCTGCAAAAATAGTCAGTGTTAGTCTCACTCGATAGAATCTGCAAGCAACTAGATTAGCACTCACATATGTTATTGCGGTGCCAGGGCAAAAACTTACCAGATATTTGTGAGATCCTGTTGAAACTAAGTAACCCGACTGATAGCATGCCGTTGTGGAGGCTTCCTTCATGTAAAAAGTACCTATAAGCAGTACATGATTTGCATCCCAATAAATACTGGTAAACGCAAAGAGAAGAAAAGCAAAGACTTGGAGAAGCATTAGTATTTAGGTTATGTCAATTGCTTGATTACGTACCTGATGTCCTCTTCCTAGGGAAAGAAGAAAAAATTCCCCGCATGCAAAATCATGTTCAAAATTTTATCATGTAGGCTTTGTGCAGTTTGGGCAATCAGTTCTGTCCGTGACCAATGGCCTAAATTCATATGCCAGCTCAATGCCATAGTTTGGGTTTGCCGTATTTTCTGGGTTCCAACAAATCTATCCTTTCTGCATTACCAGATCTACTTGAAGCATATATATTTGCTTCTTCATATGTTTTCCAAATTCTTTTAGAATGGTACAAACTCTATTATTTTTGTAATTTGCAACTCCAGTTATGAAATTCTGCATGTTACTAATAACCTTGAGCCACACTTTTCCATGTCTTTTCCATATGCCTGCATATTTTTCTACAATCTCAAATCCATAAATGTTTCTGCCAACTTGGGAATAAGCATAGATGTTTGACATGAGCACATAGCCTGCTGCACATTGAGAATCTAACTGGAGAAGTTCATAGAAACATCGTCTACCTAATTCCAAATCTCCATAGGTTCTTGAGGCACTAAGCAAAGTCAACCACCCAATAACATCAGGATCAGGATTGTCTTTCAGTAGATTTTCTGCCTCAGTTAAGCATCCCCCACGGCTCAAAAGGTCAATCATACAGGTATAATGACAAATACCAGGTACTGTGCCGAGATTTTCTCGCATAAATTTAAAATGCTGCCGGCCCTCATCCATTAAACCTGCACGACTACAGGCAATAAGTATGCTACCAAATGCGGCCTGATCAGCTTTGATCTCGCTGTGTTGCATGCCCTCAAAACATTGCCATGCCAACTCAAAATTGCCACTCTGGGCATACCCTGCGATCAGTGCACCCCAGGATACCAAATTCGCTTCTGGTAATTTTCTAAAAGCTTGGACTGCATCCTCCAGACTTCCACATTTGGCATACATGTCAATAAGTGCATTTCCTACCACAATGTCCCGCTCCAGCCCATCATGCTTCAACTGCTCGTGAATGAACCTTCCCTTATCTATGGCCCCTATAATACCACATGCTTTCAGGACACTCGAATAGATAACTGAGTTTGGTTTCAATCCTCCTTCTTGCATCTTGTCAAAAAGTTGAAGGGCAGGAAGACCCTCCCCATTTTGAGCATATCCAGTAATCATTGCACCCCACGAGACTACATCCGGATCGACCAACTGACCAAAGATATTTTCCGCTTCTTCTAAAGCTCCACATTTGGCATACATATCTACAAGTGCACTCTCAACAACAGCATCAAATGCAATCCCACTTTTAGTCATCTGATCATGAATGGTCCGACCCTGATCTATGTCTTCTAAGGAACCACAAGCTTTCAAGGCACTTGAAAAGATAACATTATTAGGCTTCACGTGCTCTTCTTGCATTTGCTTAAAAAGTACTAGAGCAGAGGCACCTTCTCCATGTTGTGCATATCCTGCTATCATTGCACTCCATGATACCATGTCTCTATTTGGCAAAAGTTCAAACATATTGTTTGCCTCGTGCAGACTTCCACACTTCGCATACATGTCAACAATTGTGCTTCCAATGGCAACATCTGAAATCAGCCCACTTCCAACAATGTGGCCATGGACTAGCCTCCCTTCCTCTATGGCTCCTATGCAAGCACATGCTTTCAAGCTGCTAAAACATGTAGCCCTGTTTGGAATGAAACCTTCATGTTGCATTCTTTGTAACAGCTCTAATGCAACAATGCCATCTCCATTCTGTGCATATCCTGCAATCATTACATTCCAAGAAACAATATCTCTAGCGGATAAACTTTGAAATAAGTTACATGCCTCTTCTAATTTCCCACACTTTGCATACATGTCAACCAAGGTGCTCCCGACAATAACATTTGACACAAATCCATTCCTAAGTATTTGATCATGTATGAGCCTACCCTCAGTTAGAGCTCCTGTGACAGCACATGCTTTCAATGCACTTGAAAAGATTACCTCGTGTGGATTTACCATCCTGTTGCAGTTTTCGAAAAGAAATCTAAGGCACGAGTACCTTGCCCCTGCTGGACATAACCCGTGACCAATGCTCCCCAGGATACAATGTCCCTATTTTTTAAGCTTTCAAACACGATACGTGCATCAACCAGACTACCACATTTCGCATACATGTCAATGAGAGTGTTACCCAGGATAATGTCAGTAGCCAATCCACTTCTGGCAACCTCATGATGTATTGTCTCTCCTTCCTTGAGGGCAGACACAGTTGCACATGCTCTGAGTGCAGCAAGATAGACATGTCTATTGGCATCTATACCCGATTTTTTCATTTGCTTGTACAGTTTAAGGGCCCTTTCACCTTCACCAAGCTTGGCATTTGCAGAAATAATGGCTGCCCATGTGTAAACAGTTGGCTTTTCAACCTTGGCAAATGCTTGATTTGCTGCATTTAAACATCTACAGAACGCAAACAAACGTATGATGTGGGTTCCAAGGAAGGGGTTTGACTCAAGCCCACTATGAGTAATAAGTGTCTGAACTTGCCTGATTTCTCCCTCTTTAGTGCACTCCTGCAGAAGATTGAATGCAGAATGTTCAGACAGGGATCCTCCCGGATATTGGATAATCTCATTCAGATTGCTCTCGCCAGACCTTTTGCTGATATTTTTGAATAGTCTAGTATGGGGTGATGCCAAAATGAGAAAATTTGGCACCCCAATCATTTTCATCGTACCTGGCTGATCTTTCACTCCTCATTCCCACCTCGAATTCGAATATGTTGCTGTAAAAGGCAGGAACTATAAACTCAAGCATCAATTTCAAACGTTTATTCAATGTGGCCATTCCAAGCAATGAGCTTGAACATCTTGGACGCTCCCATGGAGACTTATTTCGGATACGTTGCTGTAAAAGGCAGGAACTATAAACTCAAGCATCAATTTCAACGTTTCCAAGAATGAGCTTGAACATCTTGGACGCTCCATATTCCGAGCAACAAGCAATGAGCTTCAACATAACATCTAAACATCGCTCCGATGGACGCCTTAATTATCGCGCCCCCAACCAAATGGGCAATTTAAATGTTGAAGTTTAACCCCCTAGGCCTATATATAGAATATCAATACCTACGTAAAGCAATATATTTTGTTCTTAAAAGTTAGATGTCTAAGGGCCATTTCACACTCAGGGGTTAAACTCCGTTAGGTTAGAAATGGGGTTCACACATGTGCCATTAAGACATGCCGTTAAGTTAGGAGGGGGTTAATATATAACGGTTCAGTTAAGTTAACGGTGTCATTTAGCTGTCCTTCAGACTCACATTTTGTTAGGTTAAGATTTAACAGCTGTTAACGGACGTAAAAATTCCTGTTCAAAGTTAATCCCAGCCTCAGAGCACCCCTTAAGCGCCGTTAAAGATGATCGAAGGCGGCAAATCGCGTCTTCCGGATCCCAGCAATCGTTTCTATGCATCTCAAAGATTGTTTTCTGAATTATTTTCAGTAGGTTTTGAAGTATCATTTCATATCTTCTGTTTACCATTTTGTATCAAATATTTTTTTCTGGATTGTTTTTCATCAGTAGGGTTTTATCTACTTCCTTTTTGTCCACCATTTAAATCTATATTTCATTCACATTGCTCACATTGCAGTATTCTCATTTATCTTCATAGAATATACATTATGGCAATCTTCCATTTTACTAGATGTTTATACTAGATGTTTATGCCATGCAGCAATATGTCAGATGCCACAAATAGCACAGGTACAGGTACATGTGCCCCAACAAATGGTACAGTTAACAGTGAGATTGCTGCCTCAAGTAGCAAGAAGCGCATGCGATCTCCAAATTGGACTTTGCAAGAAGTTTTTACTTTGGTGGAGGCAAAGAAACAAGAAACAGAACTTTGTGATGCTAATGTTGGATCGCGGGATGTGATGGAGACTGCAAAAAGCAAGTGGCGGAAGATATCTGAATACTTGCATGCTCATGGGTATGAAAGAAATCCTGATCAGTGCCAAAACAAGTGGGAAAATTTGATTTCTGATTATAAGAGCATAAAAGATCATGATCATCAAACAGGTGTTGCACCGTACTTCACATTGAGTAGGGCTGATCGAAAGAGAGAAAAGGTGCAGCCTGTCGAGTTTGATCAGCAAGTTTGGCATTTCATTGATGAATTTTATGGTAAGAGACCAGCCATTATCCCACCCCATACTCGTGATAGTAGTAGAGATATGGAAGCTACTGCTGACTCTAACATTGTTTCACCTACACCTGGTGATAGAGAGCCAGGTTCAAGTGGTAAGAAGAAGAAAAGAGTTACAACAAATGAGAGGCTTGTGAAAGTTCTTGAGAACCTTGGAGACAAGAGGCAGGAAATAGATTCCAAGATGTGTGCCATTGAGAAGGAGAAGTGTGATGCAGAAAGAGAAGAGGCAAGGGCAACAGAAAGGGATAGACAAGCTTTAATTGGTGCACTTGCCTCGATTGCTAAATCATGGGAAAAAATCAGTGATAGGCTGTAGATCGATCTTGAAATGTGTTTTGTATTTTTGTATAACTCTTGTGTTAAGAGTGGTTTGTTTCTGCAGACCACATTTTTGTAATGAAACCACATTTTTGTTAAGGAATTGAAGTTTTATACCATGAAGCCTCATTTCTTTTGTCTCATGTGTTAGATCTGTAATGCATTGGATGTCTTGTAGACTGTTGAATGAAGTAGAGGCATTGTTTTCTAGTGTCCAAATCGGTTTTTCCTCCATTGGCTTCTACAGCATATCTAAAAATTTCCCTTAGATTTTACTGTAGATCTTCTCCTGCTACATTGATATGGTTTATCAGCGTAGGGATCCTGCTACATTGCTTGTTACTGCCATATTTTACAGCTCTTCCTGCCACTAGTAACCTCGTCCCATCATACTCTGGTGTCTTCCACCCATGTCCCACTCATTACTTTGTCTCGTCTTAGGCAGAATCCCCTTTGTTATTATTTTATGTTCTATTATGCACTCAAGGTTAATGCTTAAATGCCTCTATAGCAGTTATGTTATATTACTGTTCAACAATTCCATTTTCCTTGTGCCAACCAACTCGTTAACATTTTGCTCCCTTTATGCTCCCTTACCCTTCTCCATATTACTGCATGTTACTGTCATATTTTGCAGCATATCCTACCACATCATTTGTTAGTAGCTGTATGCCAGGTTTTACCCTCATATTATGGTGCCCACTACCTCTGTTTGTGTGTTTAAATAATCCTCATGGGCAATCAACACACAACTACCATTAACATTATTAACACAAACCATTGCATTTAACACATTTAAATTAAAATCCCCCTTAAACCCCCTTTGGTTTGGGTGCATATTCACACGGGGGGTTACGTAGGGCAGCGAGAGCCCCAAAAAATTTACAATACATGTACAAAATTTTCACCATTGAGTACATTCTCTCAAACCTTATAGTATTTTGCAAACTTTAATATACAGTATACAAAAACTTGTACATGCATACCCCACAAACGAGGATCGCTATGTACGGTCCAGATCTTGGAATAAAGGGTAAATATGCCCATCCGACAGCTCTCGTTGCCCGGAGTAACCCCCCGTGTGAATATGCACCCAAACCAAAGGGGGTTTAAGGGGGATTTTAATTTAAATGTGTTAAATGCAATAGTTTGTGTTAATAATGTTAATGGTAGTTGTGTGTTGATTGCTATATTAAAAATTTTTTTGGGCCCTTCGGGCCCTAACAAAAGCAAACGTAGATAAACTTTAAGGGCCTAAATCATTAAACAACCTACTCGTATGAACAGCAGTTTAGTAAAACTAATGACAACGACATTTGCCATTACTTGGAAGTTCCAAAAATTTGTCTCCACTACCAACGGCCTATTAATAAAAGCATTTGCTATTTGTGAAGGCACATAAAGTGCTCATGTGTGTGTGCTGAAACACTATGAATCCATAACACTATATCTCTATCCAACAACTTGTCAAAAAGCTCTCTCTGCATCCTCTAAGCTTGCACACTTGGAATACCTATCAAAGTTTATTCCCAAGGACAATGTTCACCTAAAACTTCCGTCCAATAATAAGTTCATGGATGTTCTCTCCCTGCCCTAAGGGTGTTATCCGGTCTAGCATTATGCCCTCACATTTGCATGTTCTCAAAGAACCGCAAAGCACGATCTTCTTTAGAGTAGCCTTCTGGCTTTGTGCATATCCCGAGATCCCATGTTTGACGAGGTTGCGATATACCTCTTGCTGATGTCGCCGGACATTGATGTCTTTCTAGTTTAATGTCATTCTAGTTTAGTCAACGCCCTTAAAAACTAAGGGCACCGGACCTTTGATTACGCAGACCAACAAATCCGCACGCAGTTTGCAACCCCGCTTTGGGCATGGTGCAACCAAAACGAGAAAACGTAGAAAGCCAACTAGGAACAAGGGTTGGGAAGGCAATGCCTTCCAAAAACAAGAAGATCAAGTGCTTTGTCTTGAAACTTGATTCTGGTAAACTTGCTCTTCCCTAACGATATTGTGGTCTTTGACTGAAACAAGAAGAGTGGTAGGGCCAAACCATACTGCACTATTGACCCATATTCCTTGTGCAAGATAAACTGCATACAATGAAAAACCAAGCATGGACACCAACTTTTTGTCATTTGAAATGACATTAAGAGCTGAACCAGATTGTTACAAAATGGAAAACAATTCAAGAAGCTTGCTCCATGAATAAAACAATTTAACAAGTTAAACTATGTTAATTAATAAACTTGAAGCTCTTATTTTACTCCTCGGCGGTGCTTGGTCCTCGCTCTAGCCAGTGTAATTACTTAGTCGGAAGAACAATTCGAGACAGAGCTTTTGCCTTATCTTTGTGCCTTTGCCTTCTTGAAATGGAAGAACAACTTCATGAAGTTCACATTTATCTCTTAAATTGAGAACCACAAAAAGAAGATGCATTTTGTGAGTCCACTTGTAATTAAGAAAGGGAGGGACCAACCTGAAAGATTTTTATCTTAGACCTCCCGGAGAAGACAAATGAGGGTCCCGTAAGCGATTTCCCTTAATCCAAAGAGCCGTATTTGCCCCAATCTTCGCATCAACAAAAGGTAACAAGAAGCAAGAGCTTTCACATGATGGCAATAGCTTCATGCTCCACATACTCCCCGCAACATCGATCAATACGGTATTTGTGCTCGACGGACTTGGTTTGTCCAACCTCATCCGGGCGCATGCTTAAGTATCACGGGCTCTGATCGGATAGCAAGATTTAAGTATTGGGCCCATGAATAAAGCATCCGAGATTAGGAATTTGGGTGAAGTGTCCGGAAACAAGCCGTTCAGTTTAAGCATCTCAAATCCCCATCATAATGAGAACCGATTCTTCTTAAATAAAACCCGAGATCCTCGCATGATCTCAGAATATTCAACAATCCACAAATCTTTAGTCTTACTTTTAGCAAATCCTCTTTAGTTGCCCATTTGCTTTTGATTTGGCTTGCCCACATCAATTTGAGCTCCATGACGGTCGATTAGCTCGTCCACAAAACAATTGGAGCTGACCCCGAAGAAACTTCTGCGGAAAAAATCTACCGGGTGTTGACCCATGAAGAAATCCTGCGGGAATACACGAATGGAAAAATAAAAGGGGAACCGACCTACCCCTTGGATCGAATCGCTTCAAAAACAACGCAAAAAAAACTGCGAAGGACCACCGGATGGAACGGAGGGAAGAATTAAAGCACGAGGGTGCAACACCACCACGTTAGAATCGACCACAAACCCTAGCAACCGTGCCCCAATTACAGGCATGCTCCGAATCTCATGAGAAAAGGGCTTTTATTATAAGCCCTTGGATCTTTTGAATTAAAAGAGGCTTTCTTTGTAAGCCCTCTGATCTTTCCATTGAGGAGGATGAGATAAAAATTGCACAAATTGCATGCAAAAACTTGGTGCACTCTAGATGTACTTGATTAGTATGCCTCGTTTATCGCCCATGAAATCATATAAAACCATGCCAAAAAAGCGTATAAAATCACAAAAAAAACCCCCTGTTATAATGCTACATATTCAGCTTATGTTCTTGCAGTGCATATTACCGCACTCCCTTTGCATCACCATTACTTTCATACATTACTTTCATCCCGACCTCAATCGACATCCTCAGATATTCGCGAGCTTTTAATCAGCAGTTTTAATTCGCAACCTAAGTTGCACCTGCATGAATTTTTGGAGTTAAAAGATAGAAAATTCAAATCCTTATAGTCCTTTTCTGTATTTTATATGTAAGGTAAGGTAAGCATCATACTCTTTTGATCTGTCCACTTTTTAATCTGTCCACTTTGAACTCAATGGCAATCATCACACCACTATTTATCTGAAAGTGGACATTGTAGTATGCATCAATCATTTTGATAATTCTTAATATGATCTTTATTATTATTTATTCCTTATGCAGCTGTCTCCAGGATCACAACGGCTGCAGCAGAGCCGTCAGTTCCACATCCACCTTCTGTGATTGGAAAGCCAACTGCCAATGATGTTGCTTTGAGGTTAGTGGAGGCTGGATGATTTGTGTAATGCTTCTGTTTCTTTGTTGACTCAAGGAACTTTACTGCTGCTGCTTCGTTTTAGCTAAAATGAACATCAGCTCTATACAACACATTTGTCCACATCATGTTCCATATAGATCTGACAGGTTTAGATGCATCTGAAGACCATCCAGCACTGCTCTGCCACCAGGATGCAACAGAAAATGCTCTACTGCCTTGCTAAAATCTGGCACATAGGACTTGATTTTAGCTTTGAGGAACCTTCTATGGACTAGATTGGCTAGGTATTTGAACTGCTCAGAATAGGGAAGAATCAAAGGACCCAGTTTTAAGAAATTTAGCTTGAGAGCAGAGGCTGCCACATGTGCAACATCCTTGGTTAGGGTAATTCCCATGAGCCCTTTATCATCTGCATCTTGCATAACACAGTTGTATGCTATGTCATCTGCTCCCTTGTGGATCCTAATAGAGTGAAGCAATCTATACTTGGATCTTGATCTTTCAGATCTCTTGTTTGTAAGAATAGCTCCAGCGCCTCCTACTCTGAACAGACAATTTGTAACAAGCATAGGACGATGGTTACCAAAGTATGTGTTGTTGGTGACATTTTCAGTGGTCAAAACAACAGCATAGGTGTTTTGTTGGGTTTTCAGTAACTCCTTTGCAAGGTCCAGTGCAATAACTCCTCCACTGCAGGTCATGCCCGACAGACTATAGGAGAGAACGTGTAATCCAAGCTTGAACTTGTTGACAATCATGGCACTTAAAGAAGGAATAGAACTAAAGCCACTGCATTGAACAATGAGAATGCCAATGTCTTGAGGATGAATTCCTGTCTTCTTTAGCAGCTCTTCCATGACACCAATGAGAACCTCATGTGTTTCAAGCCTCACATATTCTGTTGTCAGCTTGGCTTCTTTTTCTTGGAAGAATGCAGGAGGAACATAGGTCTCATCCCCAATTCCACATTTTATCAGCACTCTCTTTTGGAACTCGAGAGATTCAGGAGTATAGACACCAAGTCTTTTTCCAAAGAACTCCACGAGCTGTGCAGGACATTTTCTGCTCTCATCTGGCTTGAAGCATGCAAAATCTAGCATGTATATTGGAGATGGAGATGCAATGTGGTGCAGCAGGATTAAAAGGCAAACACAAAGCAGCCATGGAAAAAACTGGCTAACCAAGGCAATGCAGAACTCTGCCATGTGAAGGAGGCTCTCAAGCTCTGGACCAGCCATGTTGAGCCTTCAAGGTATCTGCTAGATTTGAAGGCTGTTACATTGGATGTGGCCCAGGGGTCTAACCCATGTGTTTTATTTATTTGGCAGAGAGATGGCTCAGCTCTAGACATTCTTCTGGAATAATTTCTGGATATTTAACTTTAGCAATGATTGGACCTAGTTTATAGACATCTATGGGTTGAAAATTATGCAGTTATTGCTGGCAGTAAGGTTATTGACATATATGCATGAAGAAGCTCAAGTTCAGCTCCGTTAAGCTAAGTTAAGCTAAGTTTCAAGGGGGCTCTGTTCAGCTCAAGTTGCTTGGACTAGCCTAAGTAAACCCGGACTCTTAAGGATATAGCATATACTGGCTTTGGGGTAGGCCCCCTTTTTTGCCCAATAGTATTGACCTTAGACTCCATATATATGCTGTATTTGTTCATATAGTTTATATTTGTCAACATGTACGATAAATGTGACAATGTAAATGATGTTTTATTGTCTCTCATGCTTATAAAATTTCTGCAGAAACAGATACAAATCTATTGGAAGCACTCTATGTTCTAAAGGTTTTGATTATAATGGATAGTACATGTGCGTCATAACAATTATACTTGATTGTACTTTCAGCTTCATTTTCAATTCTGAATTTGATTATCTCAATTTGACAATTATACTTTTATTCTCGTGCAGCTTCATCTTCAAATCTGTTTGATGACTTCGAGATGACTATAGGAGAGATAGAAATTTACAATCTCATGTTGTTTACAATGGTCATGGTTCACACGGTTTTCATGATGCCACAAATGCGTATTCTATACAATAGAAGCCCCAAACGATCTAGAACACATACTATGTTACAACAAAATGCAATAATGCATGATGATATGATTATGCATACCATTCTTTCGATATTTTTGGGCAGTCCACACACATCTTGGTGGGTGAAACCAAGGAGCACCTGTATGGTGGGATAGATTTGTGCTTTCGATGTGTATGATGATCCGGCGTTGGAAAGAGAATTTTAGAATGACCGGGAAACATTTGATTGGTTATGTGATAAGTTGGCTCCTATGATCGAAAGAAGAGTACCAATTTTCTGAAACCTCTACCAAGATCTATTCGTGTAGGGGCGGCATTGTACAAGCTTGTGAAGGGTTGTGACCTTTTACAAGTTTCCAGCGGTTGCAATTGGAATGAGTACCTACCTCGGTGATACTTAAACAAGTTTGCTATGCAATTAACGGGAAGTTGGAGCATAAAATTTGGTGGCCAAAGAACCATGAACTTGCTTTCGGGTTGAAGAGGGCTTTAGAGATGCAAGTGGATTACCAAATTGCTATGGTGCTATTGATTGATTGCGCGTATGCAGTTATTCCGCCCCTGGATTTGGTGGTGCTGATTATTTTGACGAAAGACAAGTCCATTCTATCATTGTTCAAGCTGTATGTGATACTAGTAGGAAATTCACTGATATATTTGTTGGATTTCCAGGTTCCACACATGATGCTCGTGTGCTTAGGAATTCAGGTTTGGCACAAAGAACAAATGCAAGGAAAATCTTGAGGGAACCAACTATGCTCTTAAATGGTAATTCTGAGGTTGCATCCCTATGTTGTTGGAGACAAAAGCGTGTCACAGTTTCTTCATGGATCATGGCTCCATATGTTGGAAATGTGGCTGATCTAACTCACATTCAGAATTTGTTCAATGAAGGAAGGAAGGAAGTTTATTTTAACGCGTCCCACGGAGGCGAGAGGCCTATGAGAGACGGTACATGCGGAGAACAGAGCAAAAAGCCAAAAACCCCAACACCAAAACAAACAATGTAATCAGATGCAAGAGAACCCTACTACCGATGAAAAAACCCCCACTTGGGAGGAAAAACCTAACGATGGGCTCTCAAATACCATGCCCACGAAGAGCAAGTCGGCGGCGAAATCTGCGGGATGTAAGCTCGGTCGCTACCATAGGTGATGCGGTGATCCGATGTAGCGATGTGTCGAGCATCTAAGATCGTGTGCCTTTGCTGGACATGGGCATATCTTTGAGCATTTGGAGGGCATGGTGCTCATCCTCTATCCGCGTGCATCTCCCAACTGCATATTATCCTCTCCTCCCACAGGGGATCCGTGCCGCCATTCACCCCCAGCTGACTGTTTCAATTAGAGGTAATGGGAACCCGTCCTTATGGCGACAATAGCTCTCCGTTTCTTCCGCGAGATGTGTGCTTTCAAGTGCCGATGGGGTCCATGCTCAAGGCCGGGATTAATCGGCGTGATAGTGCTCTGTCTTGGGCTTTGCAAAGAGTAGAGGCATCCCAGTGGTGGCGGCATAGCCCGCATCAATTGCCCATTAGCATCGGAATGCGCGGTGCCACCATCTGTTGGTAATCCATAGACCACCTCCTAAACCATCCCTTACAATTGGCTCGTACCATACCCTCTTCGGGGCTGGGGCCCTGCGTTTAACAACCACGGCTGTGGGGCAGCGATGCTCATCCATCCCATCCACCTTATGGAAGCAAGTAAGATGCCTCCAATAGCGAGAATCTTTGTAAAGGCGAAAACCCGTCTCATACAACAAAATGCGATGCGATGCGGTTCCCTTCACTCCCAAGCTATATGTCAAGAAAGCTTTACGCACCCTTTCCAACCTATCCCGCGTGTTTTGCTAACCTTCCGGGCCCCAAACCTCCACCCCATATAGCGTAAGACCGGCGACCAAAGCCCCTAAACAGGTGTGCTCTCCTCGCCCAAATCCACGTAGATCTATCCCAAGAACACGCGTTTTGCATCGCATATAAAGCCTTCCAGCACGACGGCTCTCCTCTCCACACACTCATCCCACAAAGATGTTAGTAGTGAAATCAATTCCCGGATACTTGAAGCTCCTTTCCATCTCCACTTCCCGTCCCCCGTAATATAACTCGGGATAGGGTGTTGCGAGGACGAGGATCGCGAAGCTTAGTTTTGTGCAAGTTCACTTTGTCATTCTCGTTGCCCCACAGAACCCACCGAGGGCATCCAAATCTTTTTTGCATACTGGCGGCCGCGTGTGGGCTAGCAAAGCTACATCATCCGCATATAGCAACCGGCTCCGCCAGGGTCGCCTCGAGATAATTGCACCCCTCCCCCCATGGTCTTTGCATCCACGTCTCCAAGCTATCAATGTACAACCCAAAAGCGTTGGAGACAACGGGCAGCTCTGCTTAACTCCCATAGTGCTAGCTACCGCCGATCTTCATAAAAGCGGTCGCGGCATGAATCCCATCATAAAGGCGGTGCACCCCATTCGCAACTCTGTGGAACTCGCCAAGTCTTGCAACCTCTCCTGACAAAGATGTCTCGGGGCGGTATCATATGCGGAGTCTTAAAATCTACAAAGCGACAATACAAGTGGGTGTCGGCGCGTTAAAACTTTGCCTCCATCAACACTCTCAAAGTGAAGATATGGTCGATTAGGTGGGTGAGGCGGGGCGCTTTGCTGGCCAATTGCCCGCCACCCCTCCCTGGGCCCTTAGTGAGTTTCTTCTCCATCACCCCCGGAGCTTTTAGCAAGCTGTGAGCTTACCATAATCATCCGGTAATTTTGGCTCATCCCTTATTACCAGCTTTATGCGGGAACAACCTTACTAACCATCCACTCACGGGGGCCCCATTTCGAGCACGGTTGATGATCACCGTCGGGGCCCTACCCACGGATGGGCCACCCCATTTCAACGACTCGACTGCGGCCCCACGTAAATCCTTTGCCTTGCCATTCGCGGATGCTCGAGACCTGTTGGACATCCTCCGGCGTGAGCTGCCGACACCTCTCCTACGATGGGGACCTTGGCATTAGCTCACGGGGGTCATATAACTCCTGCAAGCGGTTGCATCCATTGCTCCACACTTACATTACCGACCACACGCGCTTACGGTATAACACCTTAAGCCAAAAAGCTTTTGGCTACGCCATGAGCATATCAAGCGAGCTCTGGGTTTTACGCCATGTATCTCCCTTCTTGGCTTTTAGGAAGGCTTATAGTCTTGCGGGGCCTGTGGCGCAACTGTGGATCTATGACCAAGCGCGGCTGGCTCTTTAGAAACCTTGCAATCAACATCAAACCCGCGGGTTCTCAGGGGGAAAATCGGCGGTGTCCCTCGCGGAGGCCCTTCCTTCAAAGGAAGCCCGGCGGTTTGCAGCGGCGCCCTCACCAGCCATGCACACTTTTGTCTGCGATTATGTAAAAAGCTATCAAACCCACAGTAACTCCCGCACCAACACGCATTCATCTGCCCACCACACGATGGCGTGGGATGTATGGTAACCCTCCACGCCCCTTTGCGGTGTCTCCACTATTGAGTGCTCCCAATTCCAGGCCAGACATAAAGCGGGTAGGTGATCCGACAAAGCCTCCTCATCCCACAATAGTGCCAATGGAAGTGTGTAACCATATCAAAGTCTTTGCTACGGGCGAGAAGGTAATCCAACACACTAGCTCCCCATCCCGCCTATCACTCCTGCAAGTAACACCCCCGAAAGGTGGGCCATCGGCCGCATACCATTACAAATTACCATGTCAAAAAAACGGCGCGAGCTGGACCAGGTACCGCGCCAAATGGTCTAGCCACCATATCTAGGAGTGCCGTATCTTTGAATAGCGGCCGCCTCTCAAACCAAAGTGGATCGACATTAAGCGTCACCTTGGAAGGTCACCGAATCAAGCTGCGTCGTCTGAGCATTGAAATCTCCTAGCAAAAACACCCGTCCCCGCTTGTCTATAGCGGTCTATGTCATCATCTGATTCCTATACGGCATCACGGACATATGGTGCATCATGTACTGGTAGAACTTAGAGCTCCGCATGGGGAATGTAGCGGCTAGCAAGAAACAATGGGACATGACCAGGGCTCTAATAGCATTACCCACATGTAGCGGTTAAATGCATCGTAATTCAAGTGTGATCTTGCATGCTAAAGGCGTCCCTAAAGTAGCAAGCCACTCCCACCGCATTCGTCGCCATGGCGCTCATTAGCAAGTGAGAAATGCCGATATCCTCCGAGAATGTCGGCAATCGATGCCCTTCATACTCCCATGTCTCCTGCCAGAAGGCGATGTCCATGTCCGTCGATCCCATTCAAGCCATCGCCCATACGCCACGGAAGCCCCCTTCCGGGGAAACAATGCGAAGACACTTTCCCTATCTTGACCGCGGCCAGGACCCATCGAGTGCACGAGGGGGCTGGCGTGGTTGGAATAACTTTCGGGCGACTGGCGATGGGACCACGATGGATGTCTTTGCCAGTTGTGGAAGGCCTCAATCCGCCCTCTCCACGGCTGTCGGCCCGATGTTCTGGACCGCTTCGCCCTGCGACGCAGCCTGTTAAGTGGGAATCTTTGCTTCAAGAATCGTCGGCGAGGAGGCACATATACCTTCATCTTGCCATTAACCAAACCAGCAGCCCCTCGGCAGCCGAATCTCTCTTATCTTGACCAACTCTTGGCTTCTTTCCGGGTTGTTGCGGTGGCGTGAGATCGAGATCGGTATATGGACATACCTTTCAAGCGGCGGTGCGGTGCAACAACAAAGATTTTGCCTCCCATTCCAAGGCTGCAAACTTAACTAGCCGAGGTCTCATGCTCGGGTCCTCCCACCCTGATTGGACTCTTGATAACCAAATCATCAATTGGAGCTTTGCAAGTACCCGGGGTGGTAAGCTTACACGCAAATCCTCGCCTTGCTCCTCCCAATCCCCGCAAAATAAGGTTGGCGTGCACGGATGTCTTGCTCCTCCGCGAAGTACCGCTGATTCCCCAGAGCCACCTCGGCCTCACGGTATAGGGGTGCTGGTGCCGGGAATGGCTGTGGTGCACTCGGACTCGTTGCACCTCCATTGAGGTCCTGCATCTCTTCTTTGTAAGTGGGCCATATGGTTCTCTATATGTAAGCATCTTCGACATCTCACTGCACATGCGCCTTTGCTTCATCAAGGAATTGGAGCCTGCCCCGCACCTTCCACATCCTTTTCCTTAGCATCTATCCGACCAGCCATGCTTGTGACTTGTACAATGCTGCTGCGGCAACCCCTTCATGTCGGCCCCGGTTAACTTGCGCCATGTCTTCCATCCACTTCTTGGTGGACCTTATCCAAGCGGTGCCCCATCTCAAAAAGTGACTAGCTGCGTTGTTGCTTGTATCTCCCCTCTTATCGGTCATTAGCCTTTTGGGCTCCCGCAATCATAATCCCCGAGCGAACTTCCACAAGGGAAATTCGGCCTCCTTACGATTGGAAGTCGCTTCTTGGCGCAGCCCACTGGCGAGATGGTCCGTGATGCCTCAAGCTTGCCCGGCAGCACGGAGGGAACCGGCCTGTTCTGTACAACCTGATTGCCTCAGCACGATAGCTGCTCTCATGATGGGGACGAGGTATCCAAATTGGCGGGCTCTTTTCTTGGCGCATGCATCTTTGTCGGGGTCGCCATAGAGGGCCGGGACTGTCAGGTGGATTCCGGCGACTAAAACAGAGGAAACACCATACAAATCATACACCGACGGAAAGCTCGTTCGATAAGCTTTCCAACGAGCCCAAGAACACCTGAATCTGACACCGGAATCCCGAGTTATGAGCAAAAGAGCAGGGCTGAAACCCTAAGCGCCAGAGGGCACAGACGGCATTCTATGGATGTGAATAGCATACTATCCAATTCCTAACATGTGAGGGCAAGACTTTTCATTGAGCAAGCATTTGGCATACTAAAAAGGGGTTTCAGTTGTTTGAAGTCAGTTTTATCTGAAGATGTTGCATTTGTGCCCGAGATGATCTACTCTTGTTGTGTGCTTCATAATCTGTTACTAGAAAGGAAGCTTATTGATGTAGAAGCAGAGCTGCGTATATTAAGTTTAGAGGAGGATGATGACGACGAAGACCCAGAGGGAGGAGCTGCAGCATTGGCCTTCGAAGATGGTGAGACAATGCGAAGACACCTTGCAGAATACCTTGTCTTCAACACTTGAGCAGAATCTCGGTTTGAACTTGGATCTTTCGAACATGCACAGTGCAGGTTAATTTGGATTTTGGCATTATTTAGGAAAGGCTAATATGTTTTTGTTTGCTAAGTTTCAAGAATAAGGTACTGGTCTACTCTTTTGAGTAAGTTTCTTTGCTAGGTTGCTTGGTTTTAAGAACCATGAACAGGTCTCCATAAGGCAGGATGTATCAGAAATTTATTTGTTTACTGCTAAGGCATCTTGTGATCTTTTTTCTGGCCAAGCAAAGCCATAGACATATGAGCAGGTCTCCATATGAGCTAGTTTTTAAGACATATGAGCAGGTCTCCATATGGTAGGAAGTATAAGAAATTTAATAATTAACTCAGAATGGTATCTAGAGGTCATTTTTAAAGCTAGCAAAGCCATATGTATGGAGCTATCGCGATTTGACACGTGGTTATAGCATATAACTACACAAAGCAGAGGGTATATCTTTAGTTCCTTAGCATTTAGTGTCAAACATTTGCTCATAATGCATGTCTTATAAACGGGACATAGTATGTAAAGTCGTGGTATGTGCGTAGTATGGGCGGGTTTTTGAACCATGTTTTTAGAAATCCACGGATGAAACGTGGGTAACATTAAAGCTTTTAAAGGTGAGTGTTTGGCACCCGTAGTCTTAAAATACAAAAGGGGCCTCTGCTGCTCTAGTTGAAGATCAAATCCAGTCATGTAATTATGGTGCATGGAATAACAATTGGGTATAGTCTGCATAACATCCAGGTGGAGTATATAGACATGGCCCTAAGTGTGGAATAAGGGTAAACCACGCAACACTCTGGATAATAGTAAGCTTGATTAACAAGAGCATTAAGGACACGATTTTTTAACCAAGTTTTTATGCACAAGATGCATACGGGACGTACTACATATGTACAAGATATTGTTGTGGAATGGTAAGCCCAGCGGGTTGTCTGCTCTGCTCTACTCAACAGTAGCATGTTGGTAAAGCTTCAATAACGTGAGGATTTGCAACATAGATACATACGGTCTTCTGCATTAGATATTTGCTTAAGAGTATAAACAAGAATCGATTTTTTGTTTTTTTACTTAATACAATGGACATTTGCGCTTTCTGCAAGTTTACACAGTTTGCATTTCCAGAAGTATTAAAATCATTAACTAGGCTTGTCAAGTATCTACCCATCTTGATTGATCGAGAATACAAAGTGCGTAAAGAGTTCCTCTTACTCACCATAGGTTACCATGGGAACAATAGTAAATAGTTAAGCAATAGTTAAAAAGGAACAATAGTTAAGCAAGAGTTAAAAAGGAACAATACTTAAGCAATAGTTAAGCAATAGTTATGCTGGTTAAAAAGGAACAATAGTTAAGCAATAGTTAATTATGGTTGCGAACATTTAGAAACCAATGCATATAGCGCGTCATTTCCTCCTTTCTAGTTTCCTCAATACTCAATTGAGAATTTAATAACGTCTTGCAGTGTGAAGTGCTCTATCACGATTTCCGTTATGTTAGTAATTTAACTTAACGACGTCATGTAGTGTGAAGTGCTTTATAACGGTTTTCGTTAGGTTAGGTGTAACATAACCTAACGGTATCGTGCAGTATGAAGTGTTTTGTAACGGTTTCCGTTAGGTTAGGTGTAACGTAACCTAACGGTATCATCCAGTGTGAAGTCTTTTGTTAACGGTTTCTGTTATGCTAATTTTTAATCTAATGGAAAGTGTGAAGTGAAATCTTGTAGTTAGATTATCTTAACATAAAGGAGCATCCGTTAGATTAAAAATTTAACCTAACATAACGGCCAGTGTGGAATGGCCCTAATATTCCTGGGCTGAGAAGAGCCCACAGCTTGACACGTCTATTCATTTCGGTTTTCCTAAATATGAAAGGAAAATTTTTTGTTGCCACATGTGTCATGATCTAAACATCTAAACCTCTTGCTGGTCGAGAAATTCCAGATAGCCTAGAGCCCGTCGCAATCCACTGCTGCAGATCTTCAATGATTGGGCACTTGAGCTGTTTGGGGACATAGGCATGGCATTTTGGCATGCGAAGACTATTCAGAAACACTATTTCTGAGACTATTTCTAATTGATTCTCATCGATTAGACAAACAGATGTCTAATATTCCTGGGCTGAGAAGAGCCCACAGCTTGATACGTCTATTCATTTCGGTTTTCCTAAATATAAAAGAGGAAAAAATTTTGTTGCACACATGTCATGATCCAAACATCTAAACCTCTTGCTGTGTCATGATCCAAACATCTAAACCTCTTGCTGGTCGAGAAATTCCAGATAGCGTAGAGCCTGTCGCAATCCACTGCTGCATATCTTCAATGATTGGGCACTTGAGCTGTTTGGGGACATAGCCATGGCATTTTGGCATGCAAAGACTATTCAGAACAGGGTTCAACTTATAAGGGTAGACCCTACTTTTTTTTCTAAGGGCATATTTTGAGTTGCCCTTTTTTGGGAAGGTTAAACTTTTATCAGCCCTTTTTATTCCATGGCACAATGTTATCAAAGCACAATTTATAGAAAACAAAGCTTATATGCATGAGTTCAAGAAAAGATTAGAGTACTAAACAAGACAAGGTGAAGTTAACTGTAAGATCAAATACCAAACAACTTTCTACAATTCCCCAATACGCCTCTCCTTTGCATTCATCCATTCCTTGTAAATGGATGACCAATCAACTTCTTCCATGTTCTTCTGTTCTTCAACTTCTTCCATGTGCATTGCGCGCTAGCTCCTCTAGTATTCCGAGAGAACATCATATTGATTGTGGCCTGCATTTTGTCATTCTTTGGCCGTCCTAGACGAGGTGCCATCTAAATGATAAATAGAGTATCAACAAAGAGTGCATAGCAGGAAAAAATTGAGTTAAAAAAAAAAGGAAATGTTTGTATAATATAATAATCATTATAATACAGTTTTTTTCATAGCAAAGAGAAAGAAAGATTTTATAAAACAGGAGCTTACCTTTGCCTCTGAATATCAAGACAATTGACGCCAGAATGTAAATAGAATGTAAATCATGTTTGTGAATTCAAGCTGTAAAATTTATTGACCATGTATCAGACAATAAGAATGCAAGAAAGAAAGAATGCAAGCAAAAAAATTGGAAGCAAGCACTAACTTTTTTTTGAATCGAATGCCATGCACCAATTTCTTAAACTTTTGTCCCCGTCGAATTCAGCTTCCTTCCCTCCTCAAGGTGCATGCCGCTTTTACCCATCTTCGTAAATTGCTTCAACACAAAACTCTTTAGATCTTCGAGAGATAGGCTCTGGAATTGGGAAAAAAATGCGGGGAAAGAGAATGGAAGGAGCTAGGAGCGATCGGAAGGGCGGATTGATCGACATTATACCGAAGGTTGGGTTTTGTTGCACCGATCCAAACCCGGGGGAACTTTTTCTGAGCCCCCGAATTCGCATTTTCAGAGAGGAAGCGAGGGCCGCTTACATTCCTTCCCCTCTTGATCTTCCCCGCCCGTTTCCCGCAGCCATTCACTCACGCACTATTCATTCCAATTTTTTCTCCCCTTTTTTTTTCTCTCTCTCTCTCTTTCCTTTTGCTTTTCGAAATTGGATAATATATTTAAATACTATATTTAATATTGACATTAAATAGAATTTTAAGGGTTTTCCAAATCTTTGCCCTTATGTTAAAGGTTCCATAATTTTTTGCCCTTATTGGGGGAAGGGCATTTTTTTATCTCACCCTTATTTATAATGCCTATAATTTTTTTTCCCTTCTGCCTATAATTTTTTTTCCCTTCTTTTGCAGAGGAGGAGACCAGTTTAAGGGCGGGCAGGCAGACAGACAAGTGTATTCTCAAATTAAACACCCAATGATGAACACACACTCTGTTTCATGAGAATCGCTCAATCCATCAAAACTCTGAACTCCTGCCATGATGCTGTTTCATGAGAATCGCTCAATCCATCAAAACTCTGAACTCTTGCCCTGATGGGTCTCTTAAAAGACGTTGTTGCAAGAGAAAAATTGTTATATTTTGAGGATACAGAGTTTGGGATTTGAACTCAAATTAACCAGTTCTCAGCCTCCTTCTATTGTTTCTTTTTGGACAAGCTAAAAGCCTCTAGCTTCAACCTACATCCACCTTTTCTACCTGCTGGATTGTTCATAGCAGCCACAGCAGCCGGATCTTCCCATCAAGGCTCACTACCAAATGGATTTCTTAAGCTTGAGTGGATTCCGCACTCTTAAGGATCTATAAATCTGTCTTTTGGCCTTACAGGCCACAAAGTTCTAATCCAGGCTAACTAGATACTACACCTGATTGACAAACGAAGAAGCTCCTGAGGGCCTGATTCTGTTCTTGGGTCTGTAACTGCTTGAGCGGATCTTGACGAGGAGGCAGACTTGCTTGAAAAACTGTAAATTGCAGAACAATGGGTCCTTTGTTTCATCATCCATGGCCTGAATCGCCACTTTGATACTCTAGTTCGAATCTAGAAGAATGCTTATGAGAGTCTGACTGCCCTTGGGAAGGTGCTATGGGCCTGTCGGATTGGCAGATCCGTGGACTGAGCATTCTATCTAAAAATTCTTTTGCAAGCTAATGGCAATTGCTTGAATGATCTGTGCTATGAGCCGCTTGCTATGGACTCTGTAGATCTTGCTCAGAATATCAGTAACGCCTTCAGATAATGCTTCACCAGGTTTGAACATAGGCGCAGTAGATTGTTTGGCAGAGAGATCTTGATGGCCTAGGGTTTGATCATGAATGCTCTTCTATTTGAATCGAATCGAATCGATCTCTGCTATAATCGAATCTGCTCTTCTACTCTTCTACTGCCCAGATGCTCTAATCTGAATTCCCTGCTCTGCTCTAGATGATGGTCAGCCGCTCATGAATCTTCCTTTAAATCTGGTCGGCCTCTTCCCTAAATGCTCCCTGAATCCGCTTTGATCCGGAATGCCCTTCTGATCCGCTTCCGTGCTCTGATATGTCCCCTCCTCCAACTGTGGCCGCCCTAATCCGTGTCCTCTAATACATATCTTTGTGCCCTTTCCATTCAAAAGAGGCTTTTGCTCCTAGCCCTTAGATCAAACTTTTTTCCAATCTCAACCCTTAAATTAAATAACCATACTTTCCCTAAACTTGCATTAATATTGTGCATATGTCTCACAATATATCCTACCATTGTTTGCATTGTCTTTGCCCCTCGCTCTTTATTGTTAATTTTCGTTAGTGGGAATCTCGTGGTCATCTATCATAGCAGCCATCTATCATATGGGCACAAAAACACACGGTAATAATACGCGTTCTACTCCTGAATGTTCTTAAATTGATACATACAACTCTAGCAGTTCTAGCATGCCTGGAACTCACACCAAGTGAGTAAAGAGAAATGTTCGCGGCGGCCTTGGCCGCCGCAATAAATTTCTTGTAATATTTAGGTATATCTCCCCAAGATCTACTTAAGTGGTCCCCATGGCCCCACAACCATATCACTAGCTCATTCCGCCTCGGCATAATGTTTGGCGCCAAAAAAAACACTTTCCCCCTTATTCTGCTAAACATGGTAGAGCAGATGATATGATCTCACCTAAATGCCTGAAACAAACATACGAACTTTTACACCAATGACTAGCCAAAGCCCTATTTTAAGGAGCTCTCTAGCCATCAGCATCCATATACCAGCTTGTAGTTCCTCTTCTTGAGCTAGCAATCCACAATGTAAAGCTCCAAGTAGGCATAAGGATAGCAATAGATTATTGAACAAGATCACTAGAAGCTCTAGAAGAAGTAGTGGCTTTCTTTAGAATCAGATTTAATAGTGAAGAAGCAAAGTAGTCCATGGACGCTAAAAAACCTATCTATATGTCTATCTATCCTTCACTGCTTGTGACGTTTCGTCCGTATCTGACTCATATGGATGAAACAAAGAAAGTGCCAATTCGGAAACTAGACTTCGAGCTGGTTCCAGAAAAGTAAAATTCGCTAAAATCGGATCTCTGGTTGCGGAGATGTATCCAATTGAAGTTTAGCTTCTATTTATAGATATTTCCACGACCTTAGCCCTTTTTTCAAACCTTTGCTCCCAACCATAATATGCTAGCTCTACTTGATTTCGCCTAATGTATAATCATATTGGCCACTCCCCCGAGCTCATTTGTTAAATGTTAACCTTGAATATGTAGCATAATAACAGGGGGTTACTTTTGTATTTTTGTACGCTTTTCACTAAGGTTTTGCTATGATTTTGTGGTGTATTTCAATTGATGTACTAATGCGTACATCTAGAGTGCGCATACGCTTTCATTGTTTTTTATGGCACTTAGACAATGGTTTAAGTCCTTGAAAAAAAAAATTTGTAATATAGCATGCAAGGCTCGAGTCGCCACTTTAGGGTTCTCTAGAATTAGGGTGCTTCCGATTCCGTCCTTTGGGTAGATCAAGCCGGGTTTTGATTAGGGCGGTATTAAGCGGCACTCCTTTGGGAGTTCACGGAATATTTTTTGGCTTCGGAGTTTCGCTATGGCGGCGTAAACAATGGAGGGATTAGACGGGGTTGGAGGGATTAGACAGGTTGGAGGGATTCGTTTACAATTTTTGGGGGCAAAAGGAAAAAGCGCAGAGTCCCATTTGTTCCTGTGAACTTGTTAGCATATTTCCCAGAAATTTCGTATGTACTAGAGCGTGCCCCTGCGAAACCCCCAGTGAAGATGCATGTTTTGGTATCAAATGGGTAAGGATTAGAGAACCGCCTGTGGGCGGAAAAGAAGGCTGAACCTAAAGTTTTCTGTACTGCATATTTGGATGCAGATTGGTCAGCCCGAGAGTGAATTTGAGATCGCTGTTTGATTGAACAGAGAACAGAGATGGGTCGAAACTGTGGGCTGTGAACCTTGGCGAAGCCGAGACCCCTGTTTGAGCAGAGAATGATTCGAAAGTGCCTTGGGCTGGATTCTTTGGTGAAGCCGAGACTGGAAGTATGTTTTTGGAAATGCTCATTTCTCCTGTAAATAAGGGTCGATTGTACTAAGCATCCTGAGCAAGGTCGTTCACACTGGAAAGGTTTCTGTCGACGACCATGAAGATATTTGCATTATTTCTCTTTGAATTGCTGGCAATAGTTTTCTATCTGCAAAAAAGTTCTGTCTGATGCAACAAGTCATGCTCCTTCTTTCTAGGTATTTTCTTGCATGCACGCTTCTTCCTCTCTAATATATTTTATGTTGTAATGCAAATTGGATTGATTTGAGAAACTCAATGCTTCTACAGGGATATGGCAGCATCTAGAAAAGACAAAAAAGGATTATGCAGAGTTATATTTTTTAACCGCTTTATGATGTCTTCTATGCTTCGAGGTCCAACCTGGGATGCGGACTGGACCATTCCGAAGTTGAAGGCCCCTGATTTTTCTGTTTGCCTTTGCAACGTGGTCGCTACACATGTCTCTATCAGAAAACTTCAACTTCGCAAATTCAGATATGTATCCACCTTGAGCCTTGGGATGTCAGTAGACAGATTGAGCAGCATTTTCTTCCACGTCGGAGTCTCCTTATAGGTAATGGCAATGGCATGGTGCCACAAAGATTGAAAACAAGTATCTCGCCACTCCGATATTCAAGAAGCTTTATATCGATCTAGGATCTCTTTGTAGAAAGATGCAAGTAAAACAGATGATTCGAGCGGCGATTATTTGATGCTCAAAAAAAAGCCATGAATGATTCTCGATGTTAATACTGACCATATATTGGTTTGCCGGGATGCTTGGAGATGGTATGAGTCCTATATACTTGACTGCCATGCAACTATTTACTGCCTAAGACAATGCTAGCCTCAACCGTGGAGCCTGATTGTAAATGTAATGCTATCTCAAATCTTTTTCTGTATAGCACTTTTTCTACTATTCATGATCAAAGTTTGCATCAATGATTAGGGTTTGAGATAGGTTTTAGAAAACTAGCTTGCTTTCAGATTTATGGTAAACTGAGCTCTGCAGATGCCCGTGCAATGTTTGATAACATATACATGAAGAATATATTATGGATTGTAATGCTTTCCATGATAACATGCATGCATACTTTTGTTGGATGAAGCTATAAGTGCCCTTGATTATCAACGATATAGTGGATTTTTTACCTTGGGTGTGGCATTGTTCAATGCAATACTGGTTTGTTTACCTTGGGAGTGGCATCCTTGTTTTGGAGTAAGGGGTGGAAGTTTGGCAAAGAGAGTAACTAGTAAATTTGAAGTTTGGCAAGGACGAGAATAAGAATGGTGTTTTCTAAATACTTGTGTTTTATATATGCAAAATTGTATTCTTTAACAATTTGGTCAACGTGTAACTAACTGCACATAATGTTTGTTTTTTGTTAGGGCCTAAGGGCCCAAAATTTTTTTAAGATAACTAACACATAAGTACTATTATAATATTAATTAACACAAATTAACACAAACTATTACATCTAACAATTTTAAATTAAAATCCCCCTTAAACCCCCTTTGGTTTGGGTGCATATTCACACGGGGGCTTACGTAGGGCAGCGAGAGCCCCAAAAATATATTTACAATACATGTACAAAATTAACCATTAAGTACATTCTCTCAAACCTTATAGTATTTTGCAAACCTTAATATACAGTATACAAAAACTTGTACATGCATACCCCACAAACGAGGATCGCTATGTACGGTCCAGATCTTGGAATAAAGGGCAAATATGCCCATCCGACAGCTCTCGTTGCCCGGAGTAACCCCCCGTGTGAATATGCACCCAAACCAAAGGGGGTTTAAGGGGGATTTTAATTTAAAATTGTTAGATGTAATAGTTTGTGTTAATTTGTGTTAATTAATATTATAATAGTACTTATGTGTTAGTTATCATATCAGCAGGGATAGGTTGCATATGTATGAACGAAATACATAGCACCTCCCACTTATTTCCTCTTAATAGTAAGACAGGGATAGGTTCCATGCATATGATTGAAAGTAGTCAGACATGTAAAGTTCAAAAATATGCAGTTTTGGTATATGCCTCTTCAATTGCACGTATGCAAAAACATGTTCACGTATGCAAAATATGAAAGTTCGTGTATGCGAATACTTTTTCATGCAAACTTTTGAGTTTCATGTAGGCTTTGTGTATGTAAACATTCATTTTTATAAGTTTGCATACGCAAAATCGAAGTATTCGTATATGCAAACCTTTTCTTTTCTTTCCATAAGTTTGCGGCACAATTTTTCAGTCTTCTCGCTGCGAGAGCTACCTTGCCTTCTCAATTGCTCCCATTTTTCCTTGTTGTTTCATCTTATTTTTTTAGGCAAAGTAGTTAGATTTTGTTTATTATTTCATTTTCTAGTTAGTTCTAGGTGGAGTCCTCAGTTAGACCCTCAACTGCCCACTTTCAAGGGCGCGACGAGGGTGAGCAACTTGTTTTATATATGAGGCCAGGTTGATAATTTTGAGAACTAAAGACATGCACACGCACACAAAACAGAAGAAATGAAAAAAGGCCCTTAATGAACACCCACGACAATGCAGTCACTCGATAGATCGTACTAGGGAGTGATCGTAATATTAGGCCCTAGGGTTTGTATGGTACGATTCTTGTCATACTTGCCCTGCATTGCCTCATTTAAATTGTGTCATGCCGAGGGTGGGTGTCATTGCCTATGTGCAAAATAGCTTGGTCGACCTCTCCTCGAGGTGTGTCTCGCCTGGTGTCATTCTTGGCTTTAGTCACACAATGTCAAAGGCGTGTGTTGTACCTTCAGAGATGCCTAAAGGATTTTTTAAGATATATCCTAATCCCTAATGGTGTCATTGACGAAAGTCCAGCACTTGTAAAGGGATTGTCTTTTGGAAAAGCATGACCTGGTCATATGCAAGAGTCAAGAGCTTGCTAACCTCTAGGATAGAGCCTTCTTGTTCAATAGCTGAGTTAGATTACAACTCGTATATAGATGAGTTCATCCTCTATATACAATTATCTAGGAGGGAGTTAATAGCAGTTAGTTAGTTGGTGTTAGTTCCATAATGTTGGTATTAGATTAGCATAGTCCAGCAATGAAGTAATGGTTCGATCTCCCCTTAGTGTTGAACTTAGTATAGTTTATAATTCCATACACACTTAAAAGATAGGGAACATTAGTAGGGTTGGCTGAACTTATTGTTGTGTTTGAATATGGAGTCAGAGTACATTAGGATCTCCCTTCACCTCGCTCACTCCTAAGTCCTGATAATGCACCTATAAGATAGGGCTGAGCAGTTAGAAAGACTTTAAATAATAGGGTTTAGGGCCAAAGTTCATTAGTTTAGGGTTTTGGGTGTTGACGATATTGGAGGATTCGTTTTTGCTTGATTTGTGGATATTATTGCCGTTGTTAGAGTTTCTTGCTGCTAGATAGACATCTGCATGAATTGATAAGAGGGAGCACAAGTTAGGCCAGAGGTCACAAGATAGTCCAATGACTCATCCATCGCGGATCGAATCACATCAAAACAACCATGGGTTACAATAGAATAGAATAGAATAGAATAGAATAGATTTTTTAACATCCACGAAGACATGGTACAACCATTACTATTAAGATTAAAAAACTCCTGCCTCGAAAGTTTTTTAAAGGAAAAACCTTTGCAGCTAGACAAACAAGAAGAAAATATAAGTAGACCATGATGACTATTGAGGGCTCAGTAATTGAAGATGCACATCTAGAACCTCAAGTATATATAATGCCAAGTCATGCACAGATGAGGCTCTGAGAAGTTGTGGGAGCGTGGAACGGAATGCTAAAGTCAAATAACGATTTCTGACCATCTCAAAAGCAGGATATCTTAGCAGAGTATAACTTTCATCTTCAATAACCTGTAACTGACAACATGCACATAATCTCACTTCTCGTGGCAATTGCGGCCGCTCCCATCTATCTATCTTAATCAGTAGCTTGTGGGACCCTGCGTGAATTGATGCAATAGCTATAAGCTTTTTCATGGACAAGGAAGCAAGCAAATAAACTTGTAGTCCTAGTGCAAAAGTGGGATTTATATGTGAATGATAATGATCAGTAACTTGGGCTAAGGTAACTGCATCCCACATCTTCTGAGCAAATCGACCATCGAGATATTGTTGTAAAAACTCGGGATCAGAACTACAAGCAGCATGCAGTGTTCCAGTTGCACAGACCAGCGGTCAAACCATGCATTATAATGCTCTTTCCAACATCATTTCAAATGCTGGGGAGATTCAGCCATAGCAAGTGCGAGAAGAGGGTACCTATCATCATCCATGTGATGCACCTTGCTGATATAGTGGAGATGGCACTTCATGGCAGAATATTGAAGATATAAAAAACCTATAAAGAATAACATAGGGCACTATAGTTTTGACTCCTACGTTGTAAGTTTAGTGAAAAAGAACTTCTGCACCCGTTCCAAGCTCTCCCAAGCACCAGCACTAATGGCCGGCCCCCATACTTCAGAACCATACAGTAAAACAGGTTCTACCAAAGCCCAAAACAAGCGGGCTTTCCGTGATCAATCACGAATCTCTGCGCAAAAACAATTGTTTTGCATTGCATAAAGTGCTCTCCAGCCAGCAGTCACACGCGTGGACACTGTTCCCAAAGTGTATTCTTACAGAACTCTACACCAAGATACTTGTAGCTATCTACAACTTCAACTTAGTGCAAAGTTGGAACTGTATGCCGAGAAGATTGAACTACCAAGAGCTTGGTCTTTTGGAGATTGTGTTCTCACAAAAATTGTATGTAATGTTGTTGCATACTAGTAGCGGTATGTGCGATAAGCGAAACATTATCAGCATACGTAAGTTGCCAGATGATATATGTGGGCCTCCGCTACCATGGTTATCAATCCATTCTTCCAATTGATCAATGTACGATCCAAAGAGCGTCGGAGATGGAGGGCAACCCTGAAGTACTCCAATATTGCTAGTGATTTGGGTACCCGATGCTGGAAACTTAGCAAAAGAGAGATGACTTGATGGGTGGCATGTCTGGGCCTTTCAATTAGAGTCAATTACTAGCAGCAAGGAACACTGGCTAGAGTTCCACACAAAGCTAATGCAAGGTGCATCTAAGAATTTTAGAGCTCAAATGGTAGAACATATCCTAATAATAATGATGTTGATGTCGACAAGTACATTTGGATAGCAGGCAACGCTTATCACACAACTAGGAACATGATCACTGAGGTTGCAAACCTTAAGAGTGATCGATTGAGGGAGGATTCGAAAGAAGGTTGTGGCCTGGGGTAAAGAGCTTGGTGATCTCATTGAAGGAAGGTATGGGGTTGTTCTTGCATGTGTTATTTCTCCCTATCCCCTTTATGCAATGAATATTATATGAAGACGCACACATATAGAACATATCAGAATATACATTTTAATGCATGGAAGTTACTCCAATTGGATTTTGTACATATATAAAATTACAGTGTGCTCTAAAATAAGTTGCTTATGCTTATGTGTAGATTGGTAAGATAGAACATACATTTTTAGTTGTTAAATTTGATATATTTATAGATTAGGCCATCTTATATACAAGTATATTTGCGAAAAAAGTTAAAACTATGTTAGTACGCCAAACATACTAACAGCAACCTGGCAGGGAGGATAGTAGTTGCTAAGTAGGTTCTCAGCAACACTCATGTGTATATGGCATCTGCTGTGCTTGACTCACAAACAAAGTTTTAAGAGGTTGTTGCAATTGTCCATAACTTCATTTGGGCAGGTACCGAGACAGGTGTAGTTGTGAAGGTCGCTTGGTCTACATGTATCAACCCAAGATTTGCTGGAGGTTTAGGTATGATTGACTTTCATTTACAGAGTAAAATTATGATATCTAAGTTCATTTGTCGCTACTTGGTGGGCATGTACATTCGCCTGGAATGAGATTGGTTGCGCAAGCACTTGGGCAGTGTATTCCTTTTGGCAAACTGGCACTTGGGGCAGTTCTTCCTTGGTGTCTCTTTTATCAGCTTCATCCATAACCAAATGCTTTTCCCTTCTTGAAGGGACTGCTTGATTCTTGGAAGACAGTTTGTGTGCTATTTAAGATTAATCCAGGTGTGTGTCCACAGGTAGGTTCTCTGTGTTGGTGGATTCCTCTGGATAATCACATGCCTCTGTGTGCTACTGTACAATCCATTGACTCAGCGGTGTTGGAGGCTTGCTGGTATTCTCACAGTTGGTGCTTGGTATGAGGCAGAACACTTATTGACTTGGGATGCTTTTCAAACTAAGTTTATGCTATCTCGATGGGACAGAGCTCTATGGCAAAAACTGGCTGGCATTCTGCCAAACACTCCTTCACAATCAGTTGATGTGCCTATTTGGACTGGCCCCCAAATTGTTAATACACAACGTCTTGTGCATTCGTTATATCAAAAGCTGGTTGATGTTGACATTGTCCCCCCTCGGGCTGGTTGGCAGCTCCGCATTCCCCCGCCTCAGTGGAAGCGTATGTGGTCCTGGGTCTGGAATAAATTGCTTCATCCCAAAGTTTTTACTTTATGGTGGCAACTCCTTCACAGATGTTTGCAGGTTAAGGTGCTGGTTCATAACTTTTATCCCCGCATTTCAGAACTCTACCCACTGTGTAAGCAGCAAGTTGACAGTCTCGAGCACTGCTTCTTTCTGTGACCAAGTTCAGCCAGTTTGGTCATAGTTACTATCTCTCTTCCACGTGGCCTTGACTAGCCAGCAAGTGCTTCTTGCCATTTATCCTTCCACTTGGAACAGCTTGCAGCAACAGGCTTTCCACTTAGCTTCAGGCTTGTTGTTGTGGTCTGTTTGGAAAAGAAGGTGGTTGTGTATCTTCAAAGGCTTATCAATTAGTGTCAAGCAACTTCTTCGCGAGGCGCAAGACAGATTGGTGAAGGCATACCTATGTTCTCAGCTTGCTCTGGAGAAAAAACGTTTTAATTTTTTTAATAATATTTGGGTATCTTATCTTATGCATAGACAGGTGGCTGCACTCAGTGGATTATCTTTGTCTGCTGAGATGTTATTCCTGTCTCTGCATCTTTGTGGGTACTTCTTCTGGAATATTGAATAAGAGTTTGTCGTCCTTAAAAAAAAAAAAACCCGGAAACAACTAGTCTAAGCAACAACTTACTAGCAGATCAGACTACATCGGTCAATCCCTCAATAGTCTTATCATTCCATACATGGACCGAGCTAATCCAAGATGGCATACCTTCTCCATGATCTTTAAATGATACATGTTCATGCCTTAGTTCAGCTGTGTACTTACACCCTTTAGAACTAAAAATTTCAGCATTACTAATTACATGATCATTTGCTAAACCATTCAAGGTTAATATATCTGGTCATACCAATTTTAGTACTACAGAATTCAAGAGCAAGATGCTTTTTTAATTAAATACAAGGCATCATACATGAGCCATGGTAAAAGGTACCCAAGTGTTAAACTAAATACACAAGCATTAACTTATGCATGGAATAAGATAACAGAATAACTTAAGTTATCTTCCTTAAAACAAAAGAGATATTGTCTAGCATAATGCCACTTTTTAACAAATAGACCTCAGTTAGTTGCTGCCACTATAGAAGTTCCTGTAAGCCAAGACGTGCAGCCAGTTGAACTTGGCATCCCGAATCCATCCTTTCGATTCCATCATCCATGCAAAACACCTAATCCTAGGACAAGAGAACCACATTGAGAGGAGAATATCCGTACCTGCAGCCAAACAAGCAAACATTAGCACAAAAGTGGTAATGAAGCAAGGGCCAAAAGGTACATTGGGTATTCTCGGCTCTTCGCCCTTCACCCAATGTAGCCTCTTGCCCAAAGTTAGTGTAAAGCAACTGGAAAAAAGGAAATGTAAAAATAATCAACAGCATTTTGTCAACAGCCTTTTGTCTAAACCTATAATGATGCAATATGCATCCTCTATAAAATGTTATTCCTTCAGAACGACTTATTTCTGTAAATTGCAGCATCTATTATACAGTGCAAACGATGCAACCTTAAAGATATTTCATGTATCAGAGGTTTGTTAATCTACCAGCCGATTCCTCATTCCTGCATCACTCTATAGCATGTAATAGCATTCGTTACAATACTACTATGCATCTTTGAATCGTTAGGCTCTCATACTTTTTGACAATAAATTCAAAATGCCATAAGAGAAGCAAAAGATTTTTCAGACCTGTGTTGAAGCTTGGAATCACCACAAGCATGTTGCTTTTGTAAAGACTCCAGGTTTACGAAAAGGAGTTCATAGAAAACTTGGAAACCTCCCGTATCCAAATGTATCCTTAGTTAACTTGACATGGATCAAGCTTGTAGCACGTTGCCATATTAACAAATCTGGATCTTTTCAAAATAGACCGATGCTGCCGCACTAAGCGTTCTTTCCACTGAATCTATGCTTCCTTGATAGGTATATCAGCCTATATGCTTGCATAAATAGATTAACTTTGGAGTATCCAACATGTTTAGGACATCAAATACGCTGATTTTTGGATCTTCAGAGCAAACCCATTATAAGATACTTGCTATTCTTCCTTCGGAGCATGCTAACATCCATGGAAAAACGGCTCCAGCTTGAAGCTCAAACCAGCCTAGAGCACCAAACAATATGTTTTTCAGATGTAAAACAGATCTTTAAGGCAGAATCAACCGCAAAAGATATCTAATGTTTCATAGTCTTGCTTCAAAACCTGTTAACATCAAAGCAAATGTGCCGTCTCATCTTGTAGTCCAAGGAAATAGCCGGAAATAGCCATCTACTTTTTGCCCAAGATAGGCTAAACTATTGGAAGGGCGCAGATATCTATCTAGAGATCAAATGCCAAGTCTCTGGTTTGCTCACGATGCATCTTTTTGAGCTACGAACCCTAAAAGCTTTTTGCTGCATATAAGCTTCATCTTATTTTTGGTATTCCATAAAAGGCCCATCTTATTTTTGGTATTCCATAAAAGGCCCGTACCCCAATACCACGAATTTTAAATGCTATTTTGAAGACGGCCAACTAAAAGTTTACCCACCATATCCATCTTCCATCAATATTGATTAAATTCTGTATCACATATATGATATCCTAGTGATTGAGAAAATATCTCAAATTTTCCATGTGATAGCTTCCATTCACGAAAGAAATATAGCTAGATATACTAATTATATCTCAAATCTACCAAATCTATCATGGACCCTTCATTGCAATTGCAAGAACAAGTTCTCCAATTTACAGACATAGTTGTTATGCTATAAACACATGTAGTCATATCTATAAGAAAAAAAATCTCGTATGTCTCTCATGTGAGAGCTCACATTCAAGAGATATATGTCAATCAATAATAAATAAAAAAAAAAAAACTACGTTAGTACAATAGGGGAGGGTGCCCTCATTTCATCCACTCCCCTTCAATGGCCCACTTTTTGCCACTTTATAGCCCACTTTTTACCCTTTGATAGCTCACTTTTGCCCTTCAATAGCCCACCTTTGCCCTTTAACAACCCACCTTAAGAACTATTAAAAATTGCGCTAAATGCATGGTCTATTGATGGGCACTTGTGGTTCAATAAAGGTCAAGTGTGAGTATTTAATGGTCCATTGGAGGCCATTTGGTGGTCCATTGAAGGGCATTTAGAGGTCTATTGGTGCCAAAATTACCAGACAGCTTAAAATCTTTATAATAACCTTTTAATTTGTCGAAATGACTCGTGCTTAGTGTCAATTGAAAGCTAAACTTTAAAATTTCATAATGTTATATCAAAATAGGAGATTTAGAAAAAATAAGCCCTTCAATAAAGTTTTTTCCCTTAAGTGGGCGCTTTATGGGTACCCTCCCCTAATTGTCATTCCAACTTAGAATATTTGTTGAATAGCACACCAAGCCATTTTCATAATAATCACATGGGAAGGACGTCATGATGACAACTTCCATTTTAGGGTATTCTATTGGGAGTTTCATTTTAATCTAAAATCTTATAAAACAATGAAGTTGTAACTAAGGATGAAATACTTTTTTGGCTAGATAAATTCCAAGGCACGCTGGAGCAAAGGATTATGTTGCACTTGTTTTATGTGTTTGATCTTTGGCACTTATTCATAGGATATGGCATCTGCATTTCTAGAGTCAAGCAAAGCTCCCTTATCTACTACTGCTTATAACAAAAAACCCTTGGCATAAGGTGGGGATATCCGAAACTACCAGATAAGATAGAACATCCCAAATGGAGCCATGAGCTAAAAAACTATGGAATTTTTTTTTCTCGATTTTTTGGAAATCAGCAAGTTTATCCGGTAGCTAAAAATGCTTAAAACCTTGAAAAAATATGTTAACAAACCAGAAAATCCCAAATTAACAAGATTGATATCCAAGACTCTTGTTTTTTGAGTGCCTATTATATAAGTGTTTTCCTTTCATAATACAAGAACAAAGGATGCTCAAGACATTGTTTGACAAAAAAGAAGATCAAGTTTTCATATGAGGGTGAGATTCAACTACGGCATTTGGAATTTAACTTTTAATTATAAGCAAATGAAATTTTGACACGTTTAAAAATTAAGAGGCTTGACATAGTCCACTTTCCCTGGTCTTTATGTGCATATGCCAAGGTGTCATTGTTTTAGCTATTTTTTAACTTCTAATTATAAGCAAATGAAATTTTGACGTCTGAAAATTAAGAGGCTTGACATATTCCACTTTCCCTGGTCTTTATGTGCATATGCCAAGGTGTCATTATTTTAACTATTTTTTAAATATCAGTAAATAATCCCTGTCTTTTAGGGCCTTTTCATACGATGTCTTAAAATAAAACAAAAAAATAAAACACACAAATATAAGTTCTTTTCACACTACAGGGTGTCTTAAACAAATAAGACACTAACAGACGCTAGTGTGAAAACCATCACAAAATAGGACCACCTCTTATTTTGAATGTGATTGGTCAATAAGTGATGTCTTATTGTATGGCAGGGAAAGTCCCCCGATATAAAATAAAACTCCATTTCACTTGCTGAACCTATCTAAATCTACCCGAACCTAAATAAGACATGTCTTATTCATAGTAAACAACTTCATCCTCTTCAGCTTAAAGTGGCATCCTCTTATTAGACACTTCTAAAAACTTCTAAAAATAAGACAGTCATGTGAAAAGGACCTTAGAAAATAAAAATATAACCATCTATCGCTTATTGCCACATGGGAGAAAAAGTATGGCCACGTGGAAGAAAAAGTTAACATTCTGTTCCTGTTCTGATCCGCTATCTCATGCCCAAACAATCCATTTTAATACGGAGACTTTAGTGCCACATCTATAAAAAAAAGACGCCCACTGTAATGTAATCTTACCCTAAAATTTATATGGAAATTTTATATCAAGAGACGGCAGTTCTCTCTTAGGGGAGGAGCGAAATATTTGGCCCACTTAAGGTTAAACCATTATAAAAACATTGAAATACATCCTAACTATAGCCATATTGTATATCATTGGAAACCTTAGATTCTAGGCTTTCTAATGATATCCTCTTCTACCCCATCTGATGGGCCTAGCTCTGGCAATTCCGTTTTGAATGAAAGGGGATCTTTGCACCCAATTGTTGACATAATGTTCCATCATTGGTGCACTTGTGTACCTTGAATGGAGGTTATAAGAACTACTTGTTGACCCCGTGTTCTATTAATGCCGCACTAGCCTACTATTAATGGTGCCGCATATTTCTAGCCTCTTATTAATAGGACTCCACATTTGCCAGTTATCCATGCCAAACTTATTGATTTGTGCACAGTCAATTATCTTGGTTGTCCTTTGATTTGATCTCTAGCTTTTCATCACTTTGATCTCCTACAACAGGGTCATACCCCTACACAACAGGGTCATACCCCTACACAAGGGAGGGAGCAGACATGAACCTGGAAATTACAGAACCATAATGGTTAGCTCCATCTTTGCAAAATGGTTCGGAAAGGTCTTAGACAATAAGTTGAAACAATGGGCGAGATAAGGAACCCGAGGAAACCTGCGGCGGGCGGTGTTTCGGGCGAACACTCAACCACGGACCACCTAGTAACCCTCGTGATATTAATAGAGCATAGCGCGAAATCGGGGAAAGAAAGTAATATCTTTGCTTTGTGGACTTTAGGAAGGCTTTTGACCACACCCCAGGGAGAAGCTATCTGAGAGGCTCATAGATATCACGGGCACCAAGAGACATGGTAGGGGCAATTGCAAGACTGTACTATAGTGTATATGCAAAATGGAAGAAGAGGAAAAAGCAATAGATTGCGACCGCGGGGTCAAACAGGGGCCCGTTATCCCCAACACTTGTTGAATATACATAGATGCATTACAAGATTTCATAGCGAGCGGCGAGGGGACATAGGCGCTCCGCTAGGGGAACCAAGGTACCAATTATGTTATATGCCGATGACACGAGCATGATGGCCACAAAAACAAAGGGTATGCACAGTGCTACTCTTGGCTACCGGAGATCTTCTCGAAAAGAGCGGGGGTTGGCCATAAATCTTGCAAAAACCAAAATAGTCTTTTTTCGCAATAGAATAGACACAAACCGTTCAAATATTTGGGAACGAGAACTAGAAGAGTCAGCAGTATAGATACACGGGTATTGCGATACACCGCAGTGAGGGAAATGGGCCAAAGGGGCGGATGCACGATTCCAAACGACCAATGGGAGTTACTATAATATGAAAAATTTCGCACTAAAAGCGGGAATAATAGGCTAGGAAATCAAATGCTATTGTTTCGATTACGTTGGTTGCGACCACAACTATCTGGTGAGGCTTGGGGACCCGGGGCTATGAGAGAAAAAAATGGGAAAAACAGGAGGGAATCCTCATGCAATGGCATAAACAGGAATTCAAGTTGAGAACAAATACACCGCAAACAGTCATAGTATATGAGACGGGACAGAAACCAATGGAGGTAAGAGCATGGGAGAAGACTATAAGATATCTCATAAGAAATAATGCAAGTGAGAAACCGAATAAACTAGCGAGTATCACGATTAGCGAGTCAGCAAAATCACACATTATCGCGAGCAATGGGTGGTTCAGGGATGTAGCAGTGTGGACCAGAGAAATGGGGATGAACCTGAGCGACCTTATAAACGAAGGTGAATGGAATGAGGATTGGGCAAATAAGGCTATGCAAGCATGGCTGCAAAAACACACAGGGCCCAAGACAATTTGGCTTACGACAGTCTTCAACCCAGAACAGAGGATAGGGCAGCAGATGTACCAAGATAACTTACTAGGAAAAACCAGGAGGGATATTCTAGCAAGATTTGGGATGGGGAGCCATGACCTAAGAATTGAAAAGGACAGATGGAGGAGAGTAGAGAAGGACGATCGGATATGCAGAATCTGTGACAGAGGGGAAGTGGAGGACGAGAATCACATGCTCAATGAGTGTCCAATATATGGAGACATCAAGAACAAATACAGAAACATAAGATGGGGCCAACCCGTATACGCCATGATGGCAAGGACAGAAACAATGAGAGATTTGGCAGACGCAATACGGGAAATGACGACAAAGCACAGGCAAGTACATAAGGAAAAAGGGCTTCTGATATGAGCCGCCCGGAGGCTTAATCAGAATGCCAAAAATGCTCGCCTTAAAAGGCGATTGATAACGACGACCTTTACCGGCTTGAAGCCGATCCAAAGCGAGTGCCGATTAATAGAAAAAAGGGGAGCCTTCAGAAAAGGCTACAATACAGCCAGCGTGATGTGTTAGTAGAACCCGCCAGGGAGCTCGCCCATACATAAGTCCAGGGGCCTCAGGGCACAAGGGACAATAACTCATGTACATGCTTCCAAAAGCCTAAGCATCAGGACAGAATCATGGCACTGCCTTCTAGAAAAGTGCCCAAAGGCCAATAATTTCTTGCTCTTGTTTAGAAGATTAGAGGAAACACTTGCATGTAAAAATATCAGCCAAAAATGGCTGATATCACTGCAAAGATTCTGTACACTATATCATACAACAAGGTTGCAAACTAAACGGGAGTGTTGCAGAACTCCCGTTTCAAAGATTCCCTTTAAGAAAACACCATGCTCTTAAAATTGGCATTTTTTGGATAAGCTTAAGAATTTCAAAAGGTTCGGATTTTTTTCCCCCCTCATTTTGGCCCCTCATTAAGTGACGAGTTTGTTTTTTGCAAAGAAACACCCTTGAAAATGGCAAAATGTAGATATGAATGCATAATCTCTGAAAGTGAGATATCAAAAACATTAAAATAGAGAAGAAAAAATGTTAATTATTTCTTTAAATTTTTTCAGTACATCAATCTGGCACCCTCAAAATTTGGTGCGTATTGAACAATACACTCGTCAGACGTTGCAACTGGGTATCTGTCCCAAGTCTCCACGTTTAGTTGTTCCATCAAACATGTTTGACGTTCTAGGGGCTGATAAAAAACAAGAAAATAATCAAGTAAAAATGAACACTAGGACACACAGGACAAACAATGTAAAAACAAAAGTGTATTCTGGAATACACTTTTGCTTTTCTAAACAACAAACGTGTAATCCAGAATACACTTTGGATTTTCAGAGAAAGCAAAAGTGTATTCCAGAATACACTTTTGCTTTTCTATGAAAGCAAATGTGTATTCTGGAATACACCTTTGCTTTCGAAAGAATCAAACGTGTGTCATGTTAACACGCTCAATTAAAAATGAAGAACCAAAATGAAAATAACTTGAGCTGGAGGGCAAGCTTGTGCGCTATAGAATTATCAAAATTAATTTAATTCAGATATCATTGTTGGCACTGCTATAGTTAACATGTATGTCAGATGTTTTGCGAGCTAAGAATGAGGTCTCATGGACCGTTATGCTTGCAGCATATGTTGCAACATGCTCAGACAAGGCAAGCTTTTGTTTTGTTGTGGCAAATGCTTGAATCAGGATTGAAAGTGAAAGAAACCATTATTGTTATCATGATGTTGGATGTGCCAACATTGCATTGGTAGCACAAGGCAAGCTGGTCCATACCATTGGTAGCACAAGGCAAGCTGGTCCATACTTACAGTTTTGCCAACATATTGGAATTTTGCCAACATATTGGAAGTTAATGTTTATGTGGGTTCTGTCTTAGTCACCGTGTTTGCAAAGTGTGGTAACCTGGAGGACATATGTGCACGAGGTGTTTAATATATTACCACTAAGGAGTGACATTTGCTGAACAACAATAATTGTAGCATATGTCCATCATGAAAATGCTGAAGCAGCCATTGAGGTCTTCAAGCAAATGCAACATAACAAAATGAATGCAGATAAGGTAGCCTGCTCTAATATCCTTGGTGCATCCTTCCTTGGTGCATGTGCTTTGTTGTCAACACTAGAAAAGGGATATGCCATTTCTCTTGGCATAGATTCAGATACTACAATAGGAAAGTCACTTATCATAGGAAAGTCACTTATCATGTATAGTGAATGTAAGACTCCGCACAGTTTGCAAATTGTGTTTAAATCCACACATGTTCGGGATATTGTATTTTAGAACAGCATCATTGCGACTTCAACATGAAAGTTGGTAAGGATGTTTTTTTCATGCTCCAAAGACTGTGGCAAGAAGATCTGCAGGCAAACCAGTTCTGTCATTAGTATCCTTTCTTCACATACTAATCTTCCAGTGTTGTCTGAAGGAAGATTCATTCATGCATACATCATTGTCAACGAGCTAAATTTGGATGCTCTTGCAGTTTGTGACAAAATGATCCAAAGAGATGTGGTATCCTGGAAATCACTTATTGCGGCATATGGTCAACGTGGAAAAGGCAAACAAGCCCTCGTGCTATTTAAGCAAATACATGTCAAAAGGAGTAAAACTAGCTAGTTTATCCAGCTGCTATCACTTTGCTTAATGCATTGTTTTCTTGCAGTCATATAGGGATGGTAGATGGTGGTTGTCATTACCTTGTCATTACTTTCTTTCGATAACATCAGCTCGAGGCAGAGGACTTTTTTCAATATCACACCTCGTCATAGTCATCCTACTTGTTGACTGTAAGCTTTATAATGTAAAATTAGCCAAGCAAATTTTAGCTCAGATAATATGAAAGTCTTTTGATAGTGCATTCTTGTAGAAAAACTGTTTCTTATGTGCATCAGCAATTATTAGCAATTAGGTACCAGGGGCGAAAAACTCTGATCTCCATCTTGCGGAAAAACTCTGATCTCCATCTTGCGGAAATGATAGTACATCTGTAGCTGAATCTTTTCCAAGCCACTGCTTATTCAGCTGACGTATATATGCATCATTACATATAACAACAGAAAGTTCAACGATGTCTGCTTTCTCTGCTGGTTTGTAGCCTTCAATTCCCATTTTAACTGCAATAATAGCATCTTTTCAAGCTGGCACACCAAATCCTAGAAATAGGAATGGAATAGTAAGCCATTACATTGTATACAACTCATACAATCTTAAATAAATTAAACAAATTAGACTCTTTTCTTCCTAATTGTAGCAACATAAATAGAGAACAAACAAAATTGTCTTGTATTGAACAAACCTGAATGTCAGACCCAGCCTCAAAACTCTCCTTAACCATAACCGGCACACTAATTTCCACCTCTTTCTTTGGCACGGGTCCATGTTTGGCATGAACTTCAGTGCTAAACTTAGCATTCCACCTCCTGATCCCATGACCTGAAACCCCAGACTCTGCTCCAAGAGGCACAACCCCCAACCGTGGTACCTTAAGTCCTGAATTCTGCCCACCTCCAAGAATACAGGAAATTCGAGATGCAGAAAAGGCTGTAAAAATTTTATCTTTTCCAGAAAATGCAAAGACAAATCGCTGCGATGTTCCATATGCATCGCGCATTGGAGTTGTTGTGGTAGTGGATATGGCACTGCCTGCACCGCATCCACAACAACGTACTAGCGCCATGCTCTTGCTTCTGGATTGAACTGAGCTGAATGTGATCTAAGTGCTAACTGATTTCCAAGTACACTGCTACTATACCCCAATGTAACAGAGACTCCACATTGCAGCATGTTAGTGGCCAGTTCGTGAAATACTCTAACCCAAAAGTATATCATACATTAGGAAGTTCTAAGAATTAAAGGCAGTGTACTAACAAAACAACTGCTAATTGACTACAAACATGCATAATATCAAGACGTTTTTGCATGCATGCTGCAAGCCAGCTTTTTGCTAATGCTAATTTTGCCTCATATTCTGTGCTGCACTTGTTGGAAAACGTATCAGCTATGGACTGATACAAACCTGTAGCACAGAGTGAGCCAAAGCGGAAGCAAGAATGGAAGAGACACAATAGGAATAGAATAGGAACAATCTGGATGTTCTCTATATTGCATGTAATCTATAAGTATATGGAATGAATGGCACTGAAAGGCCAACAGCCAGAAACAGAAGGCCAAAGGTCAGAGATGTACATATGTACTTCTAATGTACTCTAATGTACATCAATGTATCTAATGTACTCTAAATGTACAGCTTGAATTCTAACACTCCCTTTCAAATTTGGATAATCAAAAGCTTCTTGCAATGGTATAACACCAAGTCTTGATCTAAACTGCATACAAACTTTTGTGTGCCCAAAGTGGCTTAGTAAAGATATCATTGCCACCATTGCACCGATTAGGCGAATAGATTAATGAAATGATGGCTTTCTCCACCGGATCCGGGACATAATGATAATGAATTAGAATATGCTTTGTCCGGGGATGATGTCTGTCGCTCGCCATTTTCATGCAACTTTGGTTGTCCACATAAACATGAATAGGTTCTTTGCTTGAAATACCAACATCATTAAGCAAGTGGTCATACCAAATAAGATCGCAAACTCCAGGTAGATAAGGCAATGTATTACGCCTCTGGCGAAGATCGGGCTACAACAGTTGCTTTTTGCTTATCCAACCCTCGCACCTCCATAAAACATGCATGTGCTACCAGTAGTGGAACAAGTATCCTGTTGTTGCCCCAACTTGCATCGATAAATGCATGAAGACTTGCTGATCCGTTATCACAATAACAGATTCCATACTCTTTTGTTCCTTGCAAATAGCGAAGGACACGCTTTTCTAAACGCCAATGCTTTAACTCATAACAAATGGTTAAACCCGACTCAATGCAATCACATCAAAACAAAGATCAGGTCGTGTTATGGTCATGAGATACATCAAACTCCCAACAAGCTGCCTATATGGTAGAGAAGATGATTGCGCATTATCACAAACAGGTTCATCTTCAAACAATTTGAGGCCAACTTCCATTGGCGTGGAAACAGGCTTACAATCTGCCATGCGAAATTGTTCAAGCAGAAATTCAGCATACCGCGGTTGGCTGATATGAATTAGCCTCTTTTTCCTATCACGATGTATCTGCATACCCAAGAAATAGCTAGCTGCACCCAAATCCTTCATCTTAAACCTGCTAGCTAGTTTAGATTTAAGTGCTTGAACATCAAGAAGATTGCTGCCCATTGCAAGCATATCATCCACATATAGCACTAAAATCAAATACATACCTCCCATGCACTTAATGTAGACATTAGAATCTGTTGTAGCAACTTGAAATCCTTCATGCTTAAGTGCATCGTCAAACTTCTTGTACCAAACACGAGATGCCTGCTTTAATCCATAAATGGCCTTCCGGAGTTTACATACCTTGTTTTCCTGGCCAGGTACTTCAAAACCTGGAGGTTGCAGCATATAGATGTCTTCAAGAAGATCTCCATTCAAAAATGCCGTATCCACATTCATTTGATGAATTTCCCAATCCAATTTGGCTCCTAAGACAAGCAAAACACGCAAGCTATTCATTCTCACAACCGGTGAAAATGTCTCATCATAGTCAAGACCTTTGACTTGGCTGAAACCGCGAGCAACTAGCCTAGCTTTATACTTGTCAAGGCTGCCATCAGCCTTGTACTTTTTGGTGAATAGCCATTTGCAATCCACTGCTTTGCGCCCAATGGGCAAATCAACAAGTTCCCATACCTGGTTTGCATCCATGGATGCGAGCTCTACCTCAGCTGCCCGTTTCCAATGTGAAGCTTCAGAGGAAGCCCATGCTTCCTCAATGCTTGCTGGTTCACCTTGCACTGCCAAGCAACACCATTCAACCAAACTAAGTTCAGCATTTTCAAGAACTTTACGAGAAGGTGTTATGCTACGTGGTGACAACGGTTGATCAGGAGGAGGGGGCATTCCAATGAGCCGAGGATCAGGAAGAACTTGATTATGAGGTGGATCATCATTGATGGGTTGTTGCACATCTACTGGCAAAGGCACATCTTGCTGCTGGTCCAGCCTCAAATCTTGAAGCTCAACGAGTGGAGGATCATCAAGAACAAGATATTTGTCTTGAATGAAGTTTCCATCTGCAAGTGGATCAATACACATAGAATTTGACTCATCAAAAACTACTTCTGAGCTGGTGTATACCTTTCTCCGCTCTTGATCCCACAATAAGTATGCTTTATGATTAGGTGCATAGCCAATGAAAGTGCATTTGGTGCTACGCGTGCATCAAATTTTCTCTCACAAGAAATGCTTTCGTGAACATGTACATAACATCCAAAGCGGTACATCAAAGGTGCATCCAAATGAGAAACATCCGGTTTCTCTCCCACCAAGCTTCTTCTGGAGTCATCTCATTATCCAAGGCAACCGTGGTCAATCTGTTTTGCACATGAACTGCTGCAAAGAATTGCATCAGCCCAAAAATACTTTGGCAAATGACTTTTCGACAAGCATACTTCTTGCGCATTGCACAAAGTGCGATTCTTCCTCTCCGCAACACCGTTTTGTTGAGGAGTAGCCCTCGTTGTGCATTGACGCTGAATCCCTGCCTGATCACATGTATCATGGAAGAGATCACTAAGATACTCTCCACCACCAATTGCTTGATCTTCCTCCCCTCGCCCGATTTTCTACACATGCTTTATACAATTTAAAAGCCTCAAGAGCATCACTTTTCTTGGTTAGAAAATAGAGTTTGCCGACTAAAATCATCAATAAATGTGATGAAATATACTGCCTTACCAAGGCGCGTAGATACCTCTGTTGGTCCACAAAGATCTGAATGGACAAGCTCCAATACTTGTTTAGCTCTGCTGCCTACACTTGCAAATGATCTGCGAAGGTGCTTACCAAGGATACATGCTTCACAAAGATCCGGATCTGCCTTCATGGTTATCTTCATGCCATGAACCATGTTCTTCCGCTGCATTATTTTTAAAGCTTGAACATTAGCATGTCCGTACCTTTTGTGCCAAAGTAGCACTTTCTCCTTCTCTTTTGCTGATATGACTAGGGCCTGATTTGGATCAGACACCTCCAGCTCATACAAATTGCCATGTCTTGAGCCCTTGGCCACTATATCCCCTTCAATCCGTGCATTCTTCAAGAAAAGAACTTCCTTATCATCAAAGAAAACTTGCAGACCAGCATCTGCTGCACATGCAACTGACAAAAGGTTTTTTCGCAATTCTGGGACATGTAAGGTTTCTAGAAGCACCGTACTTTCACCATTCAACAACGTGAAATTATATTGACCACTTCCTTGCACTTGAATTTCACTGTAATCTCCCAATTGCACCAGACTTTTGTCCTTTTGATAACTTGAGAATAGATCCCTATCCTTCAACATCACTGATGTGCATGCAGAATCCAATGTAAGAACCTTCTTTCCAAAGAACGATTACATGCACTTGTTTCCACAAAAAGCCTCCCCTTTAATGCGAGACTGCGTGCGATTGGATAATAAGAGAAGCCTCTCCTTTGATGACTTGTGCCTCAACGAGGTGTGCTTTCTCAGATTTGTTCTTTCCCTCCGGACAATCAGCTGCATAATGGCCATATTCAAAGCAGTTCCTGCATTGCCCTCTCTTGGCATAAACTTTCTTCGGACGTGCTCCTTTTGATCCTTCCACCTTCCCATCTGATTGCTTTTGTAATGAGGCTTCTTATCTTGCCTCCCTCGTGCAAGCATGGCTTGTGATGGCTTGAATCCTCCACTTTGTCTTTCAAAGCGCATCTCTTTACGCAAAAAAGCTTAGAGACGGCGCTATCCCATGAAAGACTACTTTGAGCTGTCAAGAAATCAACAAAGTTTTCCCATGAATTGGGAAGAGAAGCATATAACTGAGCTTTTGTTGCCCCTCTCGAACGCATACTTGAATCTGGTTCTTTGCCAACATATCAAACATCTCCTTCATTTGATTTATGTGTGTATTCAGATCAGCTCCTTCCACATACTTGCAATTCCTAATCTACATTGTATACAAATGCATAACTTCACCTTCGTTTTGATGCCATACTTATCTTCAAGCCAAATCCAAAGAGAATAGCTGCCTTGATCCACATCTACTTGCATGACTATGGCTCTAGAAAGACACATACATATGTAAGCCATTGCTCTATTATCACGGGCCGCCAATCCTTTTGAAGCTTGATTTGAGCTCTGTCGCCCCAAAGATTCTCTGGTTTAGTTTCGCACCCATCCACAATATCCCGGACATCCTCTCGCCATTAGATATACCTTCATGGATTTCTTCTAGCCTTGAAACTCTTTGCCATCAAACATAGGTGGCTTTTAATTGCCGATACAGATCCGGGTCTCCATGACCTTCTCCCCGCCTTCGATAAGTATTCTTCCGTAATTGTTCTCCCGAAGTTCCTCTATTGTCCGAACTTCCCTTCACATGCCAATAGGCTCGATACCATGTTGGAAAACGACAGCTATGGACTGATACAAACTCAGAGTAATGAAAGTGAGCCAAAGCGTAAGCAAGAATGGAAGAGACACAATAGGAATAGAATAGGAACAATAACTGATGTTCTCTATATTGCATGTAATCTATAAGTACATGGAATGAATGACACCGAAAAGGCCAAATGTACCGTAAAACGTAAGGCCAAAGGTCAGAGATGTACATATGTACTTCTAATGTACTCTAATGTACATCAATGTATCTAATGTACTCTAAATGTACAGCTTGAATTCTAACAGCACTTAAAATTATGTGTAGCTAGAAACTTCATCTTACACGGGTCAGATAGTTATACCATGAACCAGATTACCACAACTTTGTTAACTAAGAAATTCAAATGATGTAGACAAAGCATGCAGTTAGAAGTTGCGTCTCAGAAAATGCATCTCAGAATATAATATTTGGATGTTGGCAACCTCCATTTTTTCCATTTTTGATTCTTACCAAACTTTACACTGCTCAATTTAATTAGTTACTGCCATATTTTATTTGCTACGTACACATTACCGGTTTTAGAAAGACACACCAGAATGTCATGTTTGAGTGCACATGTGATCAACCTCACTCTTTTCTTTCTTTTGCATAAATAAATAAGAACCTGATTTAGTAGTTTGTCCTTCATTTCATTAATATCATCTCCAGTTGAGGCATGCTGCCGCTGTTGCTGAGTTGTTAATGTTGGGTTCTATTGCATCCTTTGCTGCTTCCACTGACACATCTGGTGATCCTGGCTGCATTTCTACATCCTGCTTGGCAGCCTGAGCATTGCTAACTTGTATTTTTCCACTAAGGTCTTGTTGAGACTCTTGTTGGGCTCTCTATCCATTCGTGAGATAGTAACCAATGCATGTAATTTGTTTAGAAGCAAGAACTAGCACAGATAACACAGGCGCAGTGCAAGAGGTAGCTTGTTCTTGGCCAAGAAGGATGCAAGACCGATGCTCAGATCGACCCAAGACGATGTAGCCAGCGAAGGGTTTTCCTGTATCAAAAACCTATGTCAAAGCGAGCGCCAGACTGAAATGCTAGGCGCGAAGTCCCACGCGAAAGATCGCCCAGAAAAACCAGAAACACCAGGTCTCTCTCAAAACCAAAACGTATTCCGGAATACAAAGTGTATTCCAGAATAAGATTCCCTCTATCATTTGGAACCAAGATCCTGTATCCCTGGTCCCCACATAACAAAAAACGAAACGTCTTTTATTATTTATACCATGATCCGGTATCTCCAAAACAAACAGCTCAAAATATTGCAAAGGATTCCCAAGATCAAATTCAAGGTGAGAATTTGATGCTAGTATAGTCAAGATTGTGGTTGAATTTAGTGTCTAAAATACTCTTGTTTCTGTATAGGAATGGCAAATCCTCTTGTATTATTCGACATTACAATAGGTTCCATTTCAGCAGGCTGAATTATAATAGATACTACACCAAAGACTGCAAAAGTTTTTCGGGTCTCGCGACCTGTGAGTATGGAAACGGAAAGTCTCCACCCACCACACTACAAAGGATCAATTTTCCATCGTATAATTCCAGAATTTATGTGCCAGAGAGGGGATTTTACAAGAGGGAATGGCAAAAGTGGGGAGTCCATATATGGGGTAAAATTTGAGGATGAGAACTTTGTGATGACCCATGATGGCCCTGGTGTCTTATCCATGGCCAATTCCTCGCTAACACAAATGGGTCTCAGCTTTTATTTGGTAAAAGGTTCTTGTGAATGGCTTGATGGGAAACATGTTGTGTTTGGGAAGGTTGTAGAAGGTATCGATGTTGTGTGGGCTATTGAGGCTGTGGGTAGTGATAATGGCCGACCTTCCAAGAAGGTTATCATTGATGATTGCGGTGAACTTTCAAGAATCCTTTTAGCGAAGTTAGAGAGATTATCTAAATGCAATCTCCTAGGCTATGCTCCCTTACAACAAATCCATTATTGCCAACCTGTTTCGTAATATATTCAATTTTGAAGTGTGTAAATTGCTTACAATATTATTGACAAGCACCTTGAGACGGATATACCAAGTGGGTGAGATTTTCTTACTTTTGAGTATCTACATAGTTGCAAATACAACCCATTGAGAACAGCTAGAGCATAAAGCCAACAATAATGCAAAAATGAGGACTTGGATCAAAGGACATCAAGACTTTTCGATGCTTCCTTATAAACCCTCTCTTGCATCATGAAAATCCCAAGGTTGTTGAAATAAATTAAATTTGACCTAGTTGATGTCACTTTATTTTTTCTTTGGCTATTCTAGAATAGGATGTGTATTCCAGAATACAAAAACAGTTTGATATTTTTTTTTTCCGTCTTGCTATTCTGGAATAGCGAGTGTATTCCAGAATACAAAAAAGGTTTCACGTGTTCAAACACAGTATCCCTTTTTCGCTACTATCTCTGCTCTTTAAACAAGAGAAATTTGCTAGTTTTTAAGACACATGGAAAACTGGATATTTGTTGGCCCTTTTGAATAAAAAAGCTCTAATCGTTGTTTTTTTTGCTCGATCCTTCTCTCATCACTCCTCAGACTTTTACACATAACCGAGTATTTTAAAAATACTGTAAATTTTGCTTGTGATTATCAAGATTTTATCTTCAATTTTTTAATATACTACAATGCCAGTTACTACTTCACTTCTATTTTAAACTAAAAGTTATGTTGTCTTAAAACAGGGATCCTCTCAGAAAACATACTTGGGGACAATTCTAATTGGTTGAAAATGTGTCACTTTGACACAGGCAATTCTCTATTCGCACAAAAAAGGGGGTTATTTTGGGAGGGTCAAAATACAATTTTATGTCTTTTTTTCTTTTTTAACCTCAATTTATCCCCCTTTTTTTTAAGAAAAGGGAATCTTTGAGGAATATTCCTTTTGCTCTCGTTTAGATGATTTGCTCCCGTTTAATACGCAATCTTGTTATACTTACTTGCTCTGTACTGTGTGTCACATGGTAGGAAATCAACATGCATACTGTAAGAAGAAGTGAGGAAGATAATCCAGCAGAACATATGTTGCAAGAAGAGGAGCGCAAAAGAAAAAAAAAACAGTTTTTTGAAATGGTGAAAATCAAGCAAGAGGTATTGGGTGATGTTGTTCAAAGGGTTTAGCACATGACTATTACATGTTTGAATCTAATGCTGGCTGAAAATAAACTCATAGTTCAGACATACTGCACTAGAGAAAGGGGTTTAGAAACATACATGCTTGTTAATTTAGTTCTATCAACTTCATTCCAATCACAGAAGGTTATCAAGACAAGAAAAGGGTCATAATTACTAATAGGTGCATTTGCGAATTGAAATAATCTTGATCAGACTTATGCACTTACGAATCCAATGGAAGGAAAACTTATATAATAATAGAGACTTTAAAAAATGTAAAATGAGATTTGGTCTTTCGATGCTTGAGTTGGTGGAGCTGCTTGGTCAAACATATCCCCAAGCTGGCCAAACTGATCCATGGCTTGACTTGGTGGATTTTCTTGATCAAACATACCCTCAAATTGGTCAGATTGATCAATGACTGAACTTGGCGGGTATTCTTGATCAAACATATCCTCAACGTGGTCAAATTGATCCATAGCAATGACATTACCATACATGTGTTGGCCTTCAAAAGTTGTAGTCTCTTCGCGCAAAGCATGCATGGCAACTCCATTGGGTAAGACTGCCTTCTTGTTCAAGAGCCATAACTATTGCCATAAAACCAGCTCTGATGTTAGTGTCAGTTAGAGAATCTCGTATTGCATACCATATCAAAGTGGCCAAATCTCCTTCATAGGCTCCACCCAATGCCTCCTAAGCATGTATTGTGCTCTATATTTCTGGAATGCAGTTTTAAAAGGAGCAAAGCATACAACATCAAGTGGTTGAAGTTTATGCGAAGTGTGTGGTGGCAAAATACAAAGGTGAATCCCCAACTCTTTAGCAACAAGGATCACATCACTGTCAACATGGCTACCATGGCCATCTAGAATGATAAGATGTGGATTGGAAGGTTTTTTTGACGTGAGTTAGCCAACATTTAAAGAGCTCAGCTGTCATCCAGGCTCGATTTTGAACATCTTGCCTTACTCCTCTTTCACAACCATTGATGTAACATCCTCTTAGATGTTTCCCTTTGAAAATGTAGTAATTTTTAAGTCTATATCCTTCAGCATTACAACAAGCTAAAATTGTGACCCACTCTCTGTTTTGCATTACCACTTCATGCACATTTCTAGCACCCTTTCTAGCAATAATTTTCATCTCGCTTACTTTTCCTACTTGCACCCCCGTTTCATCTGCATTCCAAATCTTGGACAGTGGAAACTGAAGCTCATTGTAAACATTCTCTAAACCGTTATAAAATGCATCCAAGTTTTTCTTAGTTAAAGCCCTGGAACGTGCTGTATCTAGTGTCTCAGCAAAACGTAAAGAGACCTCCGGGTGCCTGCAATGAAAGAGTTGCCACCATTTCCTTCCCAGGATGCCATTCTTGAAAGGTGTAACTCTGTCAACACATATTTCACCAACCTTTTCTTTTAACATATCTACTCAACACATATTTCACCAACCTTTTCTTTTAACATATCTACTGTGACACCTCTACCATCACTGCATTTTTCACACACCAATTCATAATCTCTGATTCTTCTTCAAGTGTAAGGTATCTAGAATATTTTTCCTATTTGCGCTTTGATCTCCCATATAAATTATTTCTTATGGTCGATTCAGGAATACCATATGCTCGTCCAGCTGCTCTAATAGACATTGTATTATCTTCTACATTGTTTATAGCTGCATTCAAATCTACAATTGTCCATGATCCTCTTGCTGCCTTGAACTTTGCCTTGGATGTGTTTGCAGAAATGTCCTTTCTCCTCCTTTTATTTCTTGAGCCCTTAGCTTGTTTAGCATGTTTAGCAGATGAAATTAGTGTTGGTGTTGTAACTGGAGTGGCATTGTTGCACTTTGAACGTAGTATGGCCATTCTAGAATAAGGAGGAGGGTATCAAAAATTTGTAGTGAATAAAGGCCAATTATTGTAGAATGAGAAAGGGACAATTACAACCACACGTAAATCGTAGTGAACTATGCTTGATTGAGAGCTTTCAAAAGCTTGAAAGTGTTAAGGAATATCTGAGAAATAATGCGGGAAATGGATTGTCCGAATCTTTAAGAACTCTAATTCAACCTTTTGAGCCATTTGGCAAGCATACAGATTACATCAAATTGCATAGAAAAAGTAAGTCTACAGATCTAGCATGCAAGAAAGAGTCATCTTACCTCTGGCAAAACGTGGAACCGCCATTCCGATGCCCACTCCCCTCAAATCTCTACGTTCTAACAACGCTTCTCACTCTGGGTCACAGACAAACCACGTCTGCGTTAAATTGATCCAATTGATAGACTCAATAATTGATAGGTTAAATTAACCATGTCTGATCCAATTGATAGATTCAATAATTGATAAGTTCAAGCTCCTGGTCAATAAGATCTTGGTTCTTTTAATAAGAATCACTTCAATATTGATGCACATAATAGAAACAATATCGTTGAAGCCAGAGTGTATTATCTCTAATTCTAGTGTCCAATTAAGTGTTTTGAGCTGGAGAAGTTCGGTAGAGAAAAGAAAATAAGCATGCTCTACAGTATGAAATGAATATCTTCACATCTTCCTTTTAAATCCTAATATGGAGAAACGGTTTGAAGCATATTAAAGGCGTGGAAAAAGAACCCATGAATGCACAATGATACAATTTTGAAGATCCATATATACCTACATATCAAATAAGAATAAATAACACATTCATGGACATCAAGTAGAATATAGAAGATCAGATGAAATTCTAAAAAGCAGTGGCTACTTTCAAAATGGCTGCTAAAGGAAGAAATTAACGGCTTTATTTAACAAAAGAGAAAATTAGTAATGCAGATTAACTTTCTTACCATCACATGAATTTTGCTTGTCGTTTGAATAAATCCTGATCACAGAGCAACCTATCATCTGATATGCATCGCTTTACAACGGGAAATGAAGAATGATCATCAAGTTCAGAAATAGATAAACACAAAAATTTCAATAATCTTACAAAAAACTTTATAAACATCTTGATATTAGTGGGAAGAAGCAACCAAGTTTTGGAATCCCATATTTCAAGAGACTTCGATAAGTGAAATAAAGCCCTAAAGTCTACTGATATAGAATACAGGGAGTGCCCATCACTGTTAAATTGCTCAGATGTGTGTCCCCTCCAGCTGGCCCTAGTAGTGACAGGCCAAAGTATGAAACATGCGCATTCCATTCCTTATCTGAGAGTACATATTCGAGCACTTGACATCCCTGTGTATTATAGATAGATAGTAAGGATTGGCATAAGCATGCAGATATTCTAAACCCCTTGAGGACGGCACTACAATTCTTGGCCTCATTTTCCAATCCAATTGAATAGTCTTTTTGGCAAAAAGACAATTATGCAATGAACCATTTTCTAGGAACTCAAAGACCATTATTTTCTCTTCAATAAAGAATCCAATCAAGTTTAGCAGATAGATATGGTGCAATGTTACCAGAAGTTGCAGTTTTTGATCGAAGGATTTAGATATTTGAGGATTAGTACTCAACACAACACGCCCATCTTGAAAAACTCCTTTATACACCATACCAAATGCCTTCTACCTAGCAAAGATTGATGCACTATAATTTGTTGTAGCCGTAAGAAGCTCAAAACTAGTGAATGCTTCAACCCTTTCGTGGATTTTCCCAACGGTCGGTGTTTTAACCGGTTTTTGATACAAAACTTCCAAAGATAATAAAGCAAGAAAAAACCGCAAATGAAACAAAGATACTTACCACGACATCAACAACTACACTAGGAAAGCTGTTTGATGTTTGATTTTTCTGGGAAAGAAACGGACGACTGTATTATGATATTTGAGCCAATCGATAGATGTGTCAGTGATGCTTCCACATTTAGTAGATTTTACGGTCCTTGATGAACAAATAGAGCAATTTATGCAAAGTTTGCCACTGGATTTGGGGCATGAAGCATTGATTCCCAGAATGGTAGAATTCATTTTATGATGATTGTCCCCACATTTAGAATCCAAGAAAGGTGTCTCATTTACATTCTCCATGATTAACCTGGTTGATTTCCAGCATATAGTGTGCATAGGCTTATCTAGCCTGATGCCACAGGTATACCATCTCCCGCTGAGATTAATGAAAAAGAAACCCCATTTGGGACCTTCAACTGGCCATATGTATTATCACCCAGCATATTGCTTCCTTTGTATCATCCCTAATTCCACAGACTGATGATATTCATTGGCTCCACAACACTGTGTTTGCCTAGTACCTTTTTCAATTCGACACCAATTATAACGTCCAGCATAAATGACACTATATTCAGCTTCCGGATCTCCAGAAATATGCTTGATTGAGCTTTCAAAAGCTTGAAAGTGTTAAGGAATATCTGAGAAATAATGTGGGAAACAGATTGTCCGGATCTTTAAGAACTCCAATTCAACCTTTTGAGCCATTTGGCAAGCATACATATTACATCCAATTGCATAGAAAAGTAAGTCTACAGATCTTGCAAGAAAGAGTCATCTTACCTCTGGCAACACGTGGAACCGTCATTCCGACGCCCACTCCTCTCAAATCTCTATGTTCCGACAAGTTCCGACAAAGCTTCTCGCTGGAGATGCATCACACACAAATCACGTCTGCGTTAAATTTGGGCATAGTTAGACGTCGAAAATGGCCCTGTTTTGCGTTAAAATGAGTAAAAAAAAATGCGTTAAATTAGATCGTGCGTCAATGTTGGGGACCTTCCTCTACACCTGAACTGGCTGCCCTCAAAAAATGAAACTGCGCTTGCTCGATTCCACTACAAAAATCGTCTCTGCCTGAATTGAAGTCTGGAGCAAATCCGTCGGTGTTGAGGAGCGCCTGTTAAAGATCTAGGCCCGGTAATTTCTTCCCACCGAATTGTCGGGGTCCACAGTTTTGGCTACATCATCTCCTCAAACCTAAACTACCGTTGCTTGTGGAATCAGAGAGCAACTCCGGAAGTTTGTAATCATTGGATTTGATTGGCTTACTGCTAAAAGCTGGGCACTAACAGCCCGGCCAGTGGAATCTGGGGCTACAGCCACCAGTGGAATCTGGGGCTCAGTGAAAATTTGGACAGGTTTCAAATTTGAATAGGTGACGATTTTTAATGTGTATAGTTTTCAAATGAGAGTTTCATTACAGAAGAGTTACAGGAGTGTAATCCAATGTCAGTCAACGAGCTGCAAACGTCCACGAAGGCATCAACTATGGAGTGCTCAAGAAGTTTGTTGTAAGAATCACTATCTATGTATTAGCATTCTGTAGGTTCTCGTATTTTAGTGTGTTTTGTCTTTGGTTAACAGTCTGCAAACGTCTACAAACATGGCATCAACTATGGAGTGCTCAATAAGTTTGTTGTAAGAATCACTATCTATGTGTTAGCATTCTCTAGGTTCTTGTATTTTAGTGTATTTTGTCTTTGGTTAACAGTCCCCTGAGAGCACCTTAAGTTCGGTAGGAAATGTTGGGGCATAGAATCAAGACGGCAAGAAGACAGAAGGTCAATGAAGATCAAACCAGAACTACAAAAAGCATGTAATAGAAGGAAACTAAGGAAGGCACTTGGAAATTTGGACGATGTTAAACAGGACAAAGACTTGTATTTTCGTAACTGTTTTTTGCTTCTACAAAGATGCGGTGAAGCAAGAGCCCTTCTAGAAATAAAAGAAGTTCATACTCACATTGTAAAAGTTGGGTTTAATTCAAGGATTCTTACAAACATGCTTGTGCATTTGTATATCTATTGTGGAAGTTTAGCCGATGCACAGGAAGTATTTGATAAAACTTGGGAACGAGATGAATATACATGGTCAAGAATGATTATAGGATATGCACAGCATGGAGATGGTAAAGAAGCTATTAATCTATGTGAAAAAATGCAAGAACATGGCTTGGTACCAGGAAAGCATATCTATATCAGTGTTTTAAATGCATATGGCAATGCAAGATCCCTAGAATATGGCAAATATGTCCATTCGTTCCTTTTGAAGAACGAAATAGGTTTTGAGATTTATGTGGCCAGCACGCTTATTGCAATGTATGCCAAGTGTGGAAGTATAGATAATGCCTATACTGTATTCAATATAATGCCGATAAAAGATGTTGTTTCTTGAATTCAATGATTGCAGGTTACGCCCAAAATGGAAATAGTAACGAAGCTTTTAAGATTTTCAGAAAGATGCAACATGATGGTTTGCATCCCAATGAGGTCACCTATGCAAATCTTTTGTTTGCCTTTGCCAAAACATCTTTGAGCTGGGGCAAATACATACACGTACACCTTATAGAGGTTCGACTTACATCAAATCCCTCTATTGGAAACGCACTTATTGACATGTATGCAAAAGCTTGCACTATTAAATTTATGCGCCAAGTATTTGACAACATGGCAACTCAAGATGCTATTTCATGGGGAATACTTATTATGGGATTTGTGCGGCATGGACAAATAGAGTGGATTGTGACCCTTTTTTGTGAAATGCAGCAACATGGATTTGACTTTGAAAATATTACATATGGTAATGTTTTGAATGCATGTGGAGATGCAGGAGTGTTTGCATGGGGCCAGTTTATCCATGCTAAACTCCTGAAACTAGGCATGGAGTTTGAAAAGCTAGTGGCTAATGAAGTTGTTAACATGTACATCAAATGTCAACTCGTTAAAGCTGCAGGTGAAGTTTTTCTAAGGATGCCTACATTAAATATTGTTGCATGGAACTCATTGATTTCTGGCTACGCTCAGGTTGGTGGCTATGATGAAACAATAAAACTGTTCTGTGAAATGCAGCTACATGGGCTGAAGCCAGATAAAGTCACATATGCAAATATTTTTGTTGCATGTGCAGATATCAGAGCTTTAGGATTGGGTAAGCTTATTCACTCATGCCTCTTGAAAGCTTACCTAGAGGTAGATGACCATGTCCACAGCACTCTCGTGAGCATGTACACCAAATGTGGTTGCCTAAGAGATGCTCGCCAAATATTTGATAAACTTGAAATAAGGAATTTGGTTTTGTGGACCACGATGATTTCAGGATATGCTGAACATGGAGACAGCTGCAGTTCACTGAGACTTTTTGAAGAACTACAACATCATGGTTTAAAGCCAGATAGTATCCTAAATGTTATTGTTTTGAGTGTGTGTGCTAGCTGTTTAGCTTTTGAAGAGAGGCGAGCATCCATAAACAACTTATTGACTCTGTGGCGGAGAGCAATGTCTTTGTGGGTAGTGCCCTTGTAGATATGTACTGTAAATGTGGGAGCATCAAAGATGCACGCAGTGTATTTGATAACATGGTTGTTCAAAATGTTATATTATGGTCATCTATGATTTCAGGCTATGCTGAACAAGGAAGCACTGGTGAGGGCTTTATTACTTTTGAACAGATGCAACAGCAGGGTATAAAAGCCAGATGAGATCACGCTTACTGCTGTTCTTTCAGTATGCAGTTATGCAGCATTTGTGGGTGAAGGTCTTTACTTACTTTGACTCGATAAGTCGAAATCCATGGAGGAAACCCATGCTGCAGCATTATGCTTGTGTGGTAGATCTTCTTGGCCGTTCAGGGCAGTTGATGGAATCAAGAATACTCATTGACAGAATGCCATTTCAACCAGATGTCATAGTCTGAGGGCTTTCCTTGAGCCTGCAGGATCAATGGTGATCTACAGCTAGCTGAACAGACACTAACAGAGGTTCTCAGGTTAGACTCAAATAATGGGGCGCCCTTCCTTTTGCTGTCAAATCTGTATGCTACATCTGGTTGGACAGGTGACAGCAACCTTTGCATCTCCTGGATTGAAGATGATAAGATGTTTGATGAACACAGATTCAGAGAGTGTTAAAGATGAAGAGTGTTAAAGATGAAATTAAAAAGTATCCTGGTGAGTCTAGGACTTGTTACATGAATTTACAGACCCTGCTGAGATGGGGGGCGAATCAGCAACGATGAGTTTTCAGCTCATTGATTCTCGTTCCTGCCTTTATCCAGAAAATCACCATTTCACATATCTCGAGCAAAATTATTAAACATTATCAAAGCAAGGGAGTGCACTGTTCTAGCCCTAACCTGTTTAAAGCTGCTAGAAACTTCTTCCTTATTTCTGGTCACACATTCTTTATTTGTTCTTACAACTAATTGTGTAATACGGTATGTCGTAGGGCAAATGCAGAAAGCTAGGCTAGTCAATGTTGGCGCATGTCTACGCATTTAGGGCAATTACACGTCTGCATTACTTGCAGAAAAGACAACTGGTCATATGCAATGTTTTAAAGTTTTTCTCAACAGAATACCCTTTGTAAAAACCATGGTTTTGAATGAATTCAAAAAAGGATTTTGTTGCAGCTACAGCTCTATGGCAGCATTAACTAGTGAATATACAGAGAATGCACACGTGGAAGATGAGATGCATTTCAACTGTTTGAATAAGAGCAAATACGCCAGTGTTTATATAATGTTACAAGAATGTGCTCAACAGAAATCACTAGCAAAAGGGAGGGGGGTGCATGCACATATGCTACTAAAAAGGAGTATCCATTTAAGCCTTTTACATGAGAATGTGCTTATTACAATGTATTTAAACTGTGTGAGCATGGTGGATGCTATTTATGAAAATGTCAGAACGAGATGTTTTTACATGGACTGTGATGGTTGGGGGATACATTAATTTAGGTGATACTCAGGGATCATTATATTTGTTTGATCAAATGCAGAAACACTATATGAAGCCCAATGTTATCACATATACTTCGGTCTTAGGTGCATGTGCTAATGCAGGGGCTTTTGAAATGGGAAAGTACGTTCATTCGCAGTTGATAAACAATAGGCTACCATATGATGTATATGTATAGAATTCCCTCATTGGAATGTATGCTAAATCTGGTAACATTGAGGATGCTCACCAAGTGTTTAGTCAAATGAAAACAAGAGACATAGTTTCTTGGAATGCTCTTATTTCTGGGTATGTTGAACAAGGAGATGTTGATGAAGCTGCCATGCTCTACAATAGAACAGTCCAGTGTGGTTTCCGACCAAACAAGGTTACATACATCAATGTTTTATCTGCTTATACTAGCATAGGAGCCCTAAAATGGGGTAAATGTATACATGTTCATGTGATAAAAGATGGACTAGAGGGTGATAATTCTCTTGGAAATTCTTTAATTTGCATGTATGCAAAATGTGGTAACATTAGGCAAGCCCATACAGTGTTCAAAGGAATGCCAGTACGCGATGTGATTTCTTGGACTGTTATGATATCAGGATTGGCGGAATATGGCAAAGGTAAAGAAGCTCTAAATTTGTTTTGTCAAATGCAGCAATACGGCATAAAACCAGATAGGGTTACATTCCTTTCTGTTCTTGCTGCTTGTAACCATGAGGGTCTAGTGGACATTGGTCGTTTCTACTTTGATTCAATGCTTGGAGTGCATGGCATTAGACCGACAGCAAAACATTATGGTTGTATGATTGACCTTCTTGCCAGAAAGGGATGTTTGGAGGAGGCGAAGAACATCATAGATACAATGCCTTGCCAACCTGATATTGTAGTTTGGAGGGCATTCCTTGCTGCCTGCAGAGTCCACGGAAATGCAAAGCTAGCTGAGCAGGCAGCAGTGGAGATTCTTAATCTTGACCCACATGATACAACAGCTTTTGTTTTACTTTCTAACACTTATGCAAAGTAGATGATTTGTGAATTCCTCCTCCTCCTCCAAGATGTTGGCCAGGGATTGCTGGACATTTTAAATTTTGATCTACATGATATAACAGCTTTTGTTTCTTTTTTTTTAGCGTAAAATATATTTATGTATTGTATTAAATAGCTGGCGTAATAAATACATTTATTCAAGGCCTGGATAGCCAGATACATACATGTCAAGACACATGCTCAGATCCCTTAATGGATCAAATATATAAATCCCAAGACTATGAACCCGTGGCTGCTTTTGTTTCTTTCTCTAACACCTCTCGCAAAAGTAAGAAAGGGTCTTTATTGATATGAGTTCCGGCCAGCTAAGATTTTTGGTAGGATGGCATTTCAAAAAAAGAAGCATGGAGGTTGTGAGAATGTTGCGTATATGAATTGCGCTGAAGTGGACAAACTGTTTAATTTGCTATTCTATAAATCTAACTATATAAATGTAAAAAAAATTGTCCCGCTTACATAAGAAAAATTTAGGCCACTAAATATCATTTTACTAAAATTGACATTCCTTCCTTTTTATAAAAGCGATGAGGATTATATCGTAAACTTGGAAGTATCATAGCATACAAAGATCCCTTTATGGATCGATGTGCCTTTTGCATGATATTGCTCTCTAGAGCCCTGAGCATCTATTATGTGCCTCCCAAAATAACCAAGATGTTCTCCGCTGTGATATGAAAGAGAGAGAGAGAGCTCCCCATACATCCAAATGAGCCAAAGAAAGAGATAGCCAAAAATCCCATATAGAAATCCTCAAGGTTTGCACCGTGTCACACAACACAATATAGCCATGGGATGCTTAGGCATAATGTAAGATCTATGCAAATAGTTAATGATATCCATATTTGATTACCGCTACCCAAGTATGAAAACTTGGAATAACGCCACAAAGAGGGCAAAAGCAGTATTCTATTATCAAGATTTCAGTAGCTATTTAGGCATTTCAAAGGCTCCAAAATAATAGTCCTGAGATAAATCAACTAATGTCTATAATTCCTTTGAAAAACCGTGAACTCGCTTCAAATCATATCAAGCAGTATATTTAGCACTTCCTCCTAGTAAAAAAGAATCTAAGTAATCGTGTCCCAAGATAATTGTCGAAACCGAGGCGAGGGATAAAGAATGGAGATAGAAAGACAAGAATAAGAATAGGAATAAGAATAAGAATAAGAATGGTTTTATCGGCCCAATCGAGACCAATCTCATGGGACCCGTGTATGAGCGAAGAAACTTATTATCAAGCCCCGTTAAAACCCCTACCAAGGGTTTTCGAGGAGACATTAGAGAAAGAAGAGTAATCTCAGTATAGGTTGGAAGGCCTCTCAGATGGGAGTAACATGTGTAGGTGTGCTTTTGTCCAAACTGAGGTATTCTCAAAAATTTTCGCTGCTTCTAGGAATAGCGTAAAAGAAATAGGTTCACCCTTGATAGTGCATCGGCTAAACATGGGTAAGAAGGATAACCGCCACGTGATACTTTTTAAAGGTAGATGATATATCCTCAAGCTGTACCCAATGGGGCCATATGTTGTCCCTCTCTCGGCCACCCATGTTGTATCCGTGGTGGCTAACAATCCTACCACCAATGCTATAGTTGTCGATGGATACATGGTCCAACCAGAGTTGATGGAGAACTTTACTATGACGTTAATAGGTATTGTCCCACTTTCTAAAGGACCTCGTTGTTCAATAGCTTAAGGCGCGATGCATCCCCTCTAAGGGGACAACCGCTCACTAATCTTCTAGTGCAGATCGTACTATAGCGTCAGCTAATGATGGATATGCCGCAACTAACAACCGGCTCTATATAGCGCTGATAATGATGGATATGTTGCAACTAACAACCCCGCCCCGCCAATACCGCAGAAATATCTAATGGCAATAGTTCCCATCACATGATATATTGTCACATCCTCTAAGAGGAACTCTTCGCTTAGTAGTGAAGGCAAATGCCCCCTAAAAGGGTCAGCTTCTCTCTTTACCAGTCATCTCTAGCATCTCCTAGAAAGATGGTACCAATGTTTTGATTCAATCTTCCGACATAACAAGTAAGGCCGGGCCGAGCAACAAGATCGGCCGATATCTCTCACTGACACCAGCCCCACAGCTTGCAAACATTGTTCCATCCTCAAGTGATCGGGCCTCTTTCACTAACCTTTCTAGGTGAAGGTGTTACAACTCATTCGCTTCCCAAAGCCCTCGAGCAAGAAGTGCTCTATTAAGTAGCCTCCAACAAATGTGTGATATTTATCAAGCCCCGTAGAATCTTATTCACGAATAACGCAAAACACATGATCAAGTAAGATCCAAACAAGCAAGCGAAGGCATGAGATCACCTGAGCAATGGATCGCCTTCATCTCACGCCAAGAAGAAGAAAAAGGGGAAGAAAATGCCGCTAATCTGACAGATAGCAAGGAGGATGACGCATCGGTAGAGGCTCGGATCCGTCAAAAGCTTCTTTAGGAATCAATCTAGTAACTTTTGAGCTTCCAAATGGGACTTTTCCAGAGACCCATACCATTTGAAGTAGTTAGTTCTCGCTCAAATGTTCGTGGTAGTTTGTGGTTTGTATTCATAAAGGAAGGTGTTAGCGGTGGTCTTTTGTGGGTTACCGCTTTTCATTGCGGCTACGCTTCCTATGTATGGTATATAGGAAAGGAAAACAGTTGTAACTAATGGCTTTCTGATGAGCAAATGAATTCGTTGGTAACATCAAGTTCCTAGCAAAGGCTAATACTCTGACAGCTCTCTAAACGCGAAGTATGCTACCATATATAAGTTGAATACTTATCTTTCTTAATATTAATACAATGCTCCAATCTCGGCGGAAAGTTCCTGTGATTTACTTATATGGTTTCGTGTGTAAGTAATTCTCCTGCTCTTTTATGCAATGAACTTGCAGCGGGTCAATCCAACCCCTCAGTATCTGGCGGGGCCGCTTTATAGTATAAGGGTACATTATTAGTCGTAATTCATCGCCCTCCTTATGTCTACAATGTCTATGGTACCTGTGATGTGGCCCCTTCAAAGTAATGAGCCACGGCCAACCTATGGCAAGGGTCACCCAATATGTAATCTAAGGGGGGGCCGCTTTTATAATAGAAGTTAGTGATTGATCTTCGCCACCATATCCTTACTCATCATCGGTCACAAACGTTGGGGCTACAAAAATCAAAAGTCACAATCAACAAATTTTTATTAATTTTGTTAGACAATGGGCTTAATCAATGGGCTAACTGATGTTCCAAGTCACCATCCATCATACATACACACTATGTTTGTGTGTATAGTCAAGAAAGGGGGCATGCATACAACTCGACCTCTTTACATATTTGAGGGCTACCCATTTACACATTCTATTGGGAGGCTAGTGGATATGTTCCCAATTTATATCTATCATCACCATATTTCCATGAAGGTCATATCATGAACTTGAGGGTATCAAGGGGGCGCTTAAAACGTATATTCGCCAGAGTGCGCTTTGGCGCCATAAGGTCAATGGCAGCAGACATCATACTCATACAAGAACATGCACTCCCCGGACTTTGAGGCTAGATCACCTGGTACTGGGTGGGGGGACAAAAGATTCTTCACTCTGTCTCGGCCCCAGGGTACAAGGGTGGTACCTGGCCATACTGAAAGGGGCAAAGGCGCTTACTTCGCTTTTAAGGCACAAATGGCGTGATGGCAGCTTATCTTGAGACACTTTGGCTGTAAATGGGCCTCCAAATGTTTATGCATCCAACAACCTGAAAGGGCCATCATGTGGAAGGAGATTGAGATTTGGATTACCAAACAGAAGTCGGTGAATTGGCTTCTTTGGTGGTGACTTGAATTATGACGTGAGACCGGGACGTAAAATTGGTCCCTCTATAGGAATCTATCAACCGAGGAGAATGTTTTCATGGAACTCTACTTGATAATGTGGATTCTCTTTAATCCCAATCTTCAATACTTTTTCGCGGGTCCAACAAGCAAAAAGGGGTATGACTGAAAGTATACCGGCTCATAGGGATAGATTCTATCTTGCCAATGTGTCGGGCAGTGCTCTTTCGATAAATACTTTTGTGGAAGGAGATTTTGGCCTTTACCCAATCCCCACCACGCTCAAATACTTAGCTTCAAGATGTCTTTTCCGCCTCAAGATCTGCACGTTCCCTTCAAGTTTAATACTTCTCTAATTGGTAAATCTGGTTTCTGTGGAACCTTTTCGTGGTTTTTCTCGCATCTCATCAAGTGGAAGGGCCAAGTATGAAGGCCTCGGATCCAAAACCATCTCTCAGATAAAGGAGTGGATCAAAAAGTGGGGCGGAAAGAGTCAGAATCTGGGGTGGGCAATGGTAAAAGTAATATATGACCAATTGAGAATCACCAAGCAGACTCTTATTGATCCATACAATTCTACTCTCCATTCTCGAAGTCAGATCTTGAGGCCGTGCAAAGGCTATTGAGTGAGGAGGAGGCTGTGGGAGGCCGGGCATGATCCAAACAAAGTGGTACAATCGGGGCGGATCATGAGAACTCCAAACACTTCTTCGTGATTAGCAGGGGCCTGCTCAGGCCGAATAGTATCACATCCATCATTGATGAGAAGCAAAGATGTGATCGCCAATAATTCCAATGTGGGATTTGCCAAGCATATGGCATGCTTTTTAAGAATATATATGTTCAAAGAGGATACTCTCCTGCCACTTATGGATACCAGCCAAACCGCTTTGGCTATCAAGGATAAAATGGGACTAAAATCTCGCAGTTTCCAATCATTTTATTACTTCAAAATCGGAGGATGGTGAGATCTTTTTCACCCTCTCTTCTTCTGCAGGTAACCTCGTGCCCGCATGCTGGTTTTCCCCAGAGTTGGAATTTTGGGACCTCCTCGGTCCCGCTTTTATTAAGATTTATTAAAAGGGGCTTGGGAAGCCCGACACCTTTCATCCCGGCCTATCCACGTGTTTCACATCATTGATCCCCAAAATAGCCAGCCCCCAAAGTTAAAAGTGAAAGTGGAGGCCTATAGCACTGACTAATGTGCCTACAAGGTTATTATGAAGATAATTCCCACCGCCAATCGCTCAAGCCTATACTCAAATAAAAAATTATTGGTGGTGAATGCATGTTTCTTTAATGGGTCAGTACATCTTTAGATAATTTTGTTAAGTGCTACTCAAGGGTTGCACCGGGTGTAAACGCCAAAATTGTGTCTTTCGTTGGATTCTCAAAGTTTATGATTCCTCCTACTGAAAGGCTTGCAGACATTATGTTGCATATGGGATTTGACCCGCTTTGTTGAGCCATCTCTAGGCTTGAATAGTTTTCTGTGACCGTGATCGCCCTTATCAATGTGGGCAGCCTCTGTGACCTCTTTGAACTCTGGCGGAATTAGGCAGTGGATGCCCTCTCGCACCATATCCGCTTCTAATCATAGCAAACTTTACTTACTAAGATGGTGAATATCATGAGTGTCCCAGGCAATATCTCCGGGTTTACGCTACCAAACTCAAGTAAGATAGGCTTTCTACTATAATAATAAAAAAGATGCGTGATGATAATTCTCCTCTCTGTGCCGATGATTCCAAGCTTATCTTTCACAAGCTATAGAGATGCATTTGGGGTAATGTCGTGGATACAACTCAATTTGGCAAATGTTCGCTGGTCGCCTGACGAGGATATCGACCCAAGAGTTAATGCCTTTGGTTTTCGAATCCTTAAAAAGTGAGGCTACTGTGCCATTGTTTGGCCCAACACAGTCTCCGACAACTTGAAAGGAAATGGACTCCTATTCTCCAACCCGAGAAAAAAGGCAAGGTTAACTTGTGGTCAGCCAAAGGTCTCTACTATTGGCAAAATTACACGCTTAATGCGCTTTGGCAAAGCATCCCACAATTTATTGTGCCCGTACAAAGCCCAGCCAAACCCCAAACCATTATGCTAAAACTATATGGGAGAAGTTGCAGGCACAAGGTGGCTTGGTCTGAAATGTGCAGGATAAGAAGGATGGAGGTCCTGTAAGGACCTCAAACTCGCTTCAAGCACTAGCCGGAAAATACGTATATGGAGAGCATTACATGGCATTACTCCTCCTCGCACTACACTTTGTCGCATAATCGCTTCAAAGAATGTACACACTAAAAAGGTAAGCCATCCCTACCCTCGTGAGGAAATTGTCCTTCTTCTATAGTTACAAATTGCTGCCCCCTCGCACATCTCCTATTATGAGAAACCGGCTGGAGGCTCCTGGTTGAAGTTCAAAGTCTTTCTTCATCCAAAGGATGCACTCTGAGGCCGGAAAAGCTACATCTTCCCTGGAATACACTTGGCAGGATGCGCTAATAACCTCCCTCTTTGCCCCATACACATCCACGATCTTCAATGAAATGGAGACAAGAAATTCATTTTCTAGAAGTGTGCCATCTTGCATGGTGGTGCGATGGCTCTCCGTCCCGCTTAAAGGATTACGCGTATAAAGAGACAAGAAGATCTTTGGGGAACACGCCAGACTGAATACTCTCGTGGATGTGATGGTCCAGGATGCGGCGGTCTTGTAATGGGGAAGGTCATGTGCTGCTCGACTATCTACCGCTTCCGCCTGTGCCCCCTAAAAGCAACCGGTAGATTAGGGTGTGGATGTCCCGGGCTGGCGCCACAACCATTTCTAACTTCATGGTCAACCCTATGTCTCAAGGCTACGCTCTTTAGATAAGAACTCGCGGTGGAATCAGCATTTCATGGAGGCCCACCAAAGGGGAATGCTTGCAATGACCGCTATTCACTTGGATGCAATAATACTAAAACACTCTCTCATTTGTTCTTTTGCCCCAAAGTTGTGGACTTTTTGGAGCCTGGGTAAGTCCTCTTATTGGTGTTAGAACCAATGTCTATGACTGGAATCTTGGGCAAGTAAACCGATGGGGACAAAGTATCAAGATCAATATTGGTTAACATAGTGTTGTGGGCTATCCGGAAGCATAGATGTGGAATTGCTCTCGAGGACACAGCACTTTCGCTAGACAAAACTAAAGAATATCTTTAATATGGAGGTGGCACTTATGGCTTTAAGGCTTCATCATAGAAAGTTTGGTCGCTTCTACAACAAAGCTAGACATGTGATTGGCAGGATCCAAGGCTTCTATCCGTTTCTTAAGTGTCACCGGGCCCTGGGATGATACTTGATGATTCGAGTCTTGTTCTAAAAAGCAATGTCTTTGTAATTTGGTTATCGTGGATCTATTCCTTTAAATAGGAATTATACTACGCTTTCTTTCATTTAATATAATATTCATATTCTTACCCCTCAAAAAAAAAAAAAAAAAAAAAAAAGGTAGATGGGAGTAACATGGTAGGCATGCTTTTTGTCCAAACAGAGCAATAGCATGTCTAAACCGAGCTGTCGGTTTAAAGAAAAGGCTCCAATCTGCTAGGAACAAAGCGGCCCTTTTCATTTTAACATAATGAGAAACTAGCATCCGGGATGTATAAGTATATGTGTCCCATCAATGGCTGAGGAGGCACCATGTGGCACAACCTCAGCCTTGTAAATGCCACGGTCACAAGCTCCTGGCCTCCAACCCTCCTCCCACCATCTTAGGAGGGGCTTAAAAACTCTTGTCAAAACCGAGGCGAGAGGATAAAGAAAGGAGATAGAAAGAGAAGACATTAGTGAAAGAAGAGTAATTTCAGAGGTGATAGTTTGAAGGCTCCATAGATGGGAGTAACATGTAGGTGTGCTTTGTCCGCCTCCAAGGTTCTACCGCCGAGGCCAAGTTGAGGAATATCGTAAAAAGAAATGGGTCCACCCTTGAACATATCTACAGATTGACAAAACATAGGTAAAGAAGGGATAACTTCACACGTGATACTTTAAAGGCGTAAATGTCAAAACATGTAAAGAAATGGATCCACCCTTTGAACATATAGGTACTGGACAAACATGGGTAAGAGAAGGGATAATCTCACATTTGATACTTTAAAGGTAGATGGCTTATATTGGCGGTAGGCATGCTTTTATTGTCCAAAACCGGTAATAGTGTTCGGTGGTTCCGAGGCCGCAGCCGAGAAATGGTTTAGTGCTGTGTGGCGGTCCTACTGCTAGGAACAGCGAAAGCCCCTTTTCCACCTAACATAATGAGAAACTAGCATCCACGTGTGTAAGTATGTAAGTAAGTAAGTCATGTCCCCTCAACTACCGAGGAGGCACCACGGGCTTAAACCTCACTTTTGTAAATGCCATATGTCGCGATCTCGCCCTCCATCTTCTTCCCACCACTTGGTAGGGGCTTTCTTTAAAAACTCTATAAAGAGTGTGGGGACACCTACATACCTACCATTAGGCCAAGCATTGGTTTGTTGAAATAATTGAAAGTTCAGACATACTCATGGTGAGGCTTATCACCTCGAGAATGTTCTCTAGAAGGAATGTTCTAATGTCAAGATAGCTCTAGAATTCGTAAAAATCTTCTAGAATGTTCGAATGATCTAAATTCTCATGCAAGCACCTTAATCTAGAAATAACAAGTTTTTGAAACTCTTGCAAAAGAGCCAAAAATAGAATGTTCTCGAATGATCTACATGCTAACAAAAGCACCTCAACTTAAAAATAGAATGTTTTCTAAAAACTGCAAGGTGTCAAAATAGAATGTTTTTGGGAATGTTCCGTATGCTCACAAAGTAAGCACCCCAACCTAAAAAATAGAAAGTTATTTGGAACCCTTCAAACAACGTTTTGGAATGTTTTGGGATGTTTAAGATGCTCAAGGGTAAACATCTCACTAAAAATAGAAAGTTTTTGGAACTTCAAAAAACTAAAATAAGATGTTCTAGATAGCTCTACGCACCCCTGAATGTTCTGAACACCTACACGTCATAGATCCTCTCAATCTAAAAGTAGAAAGTTTGTTTTATTTCCCAATAAAATGTTCTAGAATCTTCCAGATGCTTATAGAACTAAAAATATAGAATGTTTTGGCATGTTCTAAAAATATGTTAGATGCTCATGGTAGGCACCTTTAGTCTAAAGATAGAAAAGTTTTGAAACTTTGCAAGTTCAACCAAGAATAGACAATTCTCATAATAGGAAAATACTCTCTAAACTGTGAGTAGGTGGGCGGCCCGCATGGGTGATGCTTTTAGACTGATGAGTAAGCTCCTCATGTGCGGATACGGAATTGGCAGCAGGGTATGAGTCAGCTTCATGGATGAGACTTTGGAATCGTAGTAGGTTTGAGTAAGTTCCTAGTGGGTAATACTGGAATCAGAGTAGGTGTTGGTGTGTGTAAGCTCCACATAGGTGATATACTTTCAAATTGTAGTAGATGTGAGTAATATGGATATAGACATCAGCTTCTTTCATAGTGATACTTTGGAATTGATATAATAGGTGTGATTGCTTACTACTTCAAGTCAAGGCAAAGGGCTAGCCGCGGTGCTTTTGTCCAAACCGAGGCTCTCGCGGGTTGGTACTTTAGAATCAAGAAGAGGGTGTGAGTAAACTCCTCAATAGGTGATACCTCCTAATTGGCAATAGGGTGGTAGCGCGTGATACTTTGCATTGGTACTAGGTGTTGATAGTAGGATGCTCAAGCCATGTGATGTATACAAGGAATGAGTGCCGAGTTGTAAATGTGATAAAGAACTCATGGGTGTAGATGTGGTATGGTCCTCATGGGCTGTAGGGACCCTCATGGGTGCATGCATGGGTGTGTGTATATATCCAAGTCGAGATCGTGGAGTTATCGTAAAGTTCCAAGCTTCCAGGGTTGGAGCCGATCAAGGCAAAAGAAAGTTCCATGGTGATACTTTAGCGTCCCCATAGATGGGAGTAACATGGGTAGGCATGCTTTGTCCGCATCGAGACAAAGGCCTCGGGCCACGAGCCGAGGTGAATAGTGTCAAGATGTCCACGTATGCAGGGGCCTCGGGCCGAAAGCCGAGGACAGGGAGCAGCGGCTCGGCCCATTAGGCTAGGCCCTTCTAATTTTGATAATAAAATATCATTACCTCCGTAATGTAATTTGAATCTAATATGTAAATAACGGTCCTAAGATTCATAGATAGTCAAGAATATACGTCACTTTGCATTTTCCATTTAATACGAATATTTCCCATACTCTTTGTTTTGTAAAGATAAATTTCCTAGTGCAAAAGGGTCTCTCTCTTACAAACTACTCAAATTAGATTTGAGGAATGTTTGGGGCTTTTGCTGCAAGTGTAAGTCTTATATTCTCTTTATGTACATATTTTGTTCTAAAGTTTTTCGAGCACTTCTATATATGTGTATTTAGGATAAATACATAATTTGAAGCTTTTTTAGGTCATATTCAATTATCTTTAGTACACCGCTTTTTTAGCCATACATGCTCTATTGACCATATGGAATGTTGGCTACATAATGGTGAACTAGATGTTTAGCATCCATTGTCCTTATCACATGCTAGCAATTGAGTTTTATATCAGAAAAGGTTGTATGCTTGTTTCTCTTTGCAAGGAATACTAGTGCAATATCTACATAGAAGATGGTGAAGCCTCTCGAAATAGCCCTACTTTTGTACTGTTTGCAGTAAATAATGGAATTTACTTTATGAACTGTTATCTATATTTTGTACATTGCATAGGCTTCCTCGCTCTATATATAGGTTACTATGTTCTATGGATCACAAGAACGTGTTTCAGAGGGACCACCGCTTGAAGCTGGGACCATTAGTTGTGCAAGCCATCAACAATTTGAGCTAGAGCTTTTGCCTTGCTGACCTTAGTGTGCTTTTGCAACACTCTTTTGTTTCAAATTTATTGCTCATTAAAATCTCTCTCGTTTCTTTCCTATTGTGGCTTTTTATTAGTCGGGCTTGAAGCTTTCAATGCTCCTAAGTAATTTGTGTGTACCCCAAGACTTCCCTGCATAGTTATGTGGGTAAAAATCTCAAACTTAGATGCCTCTATGCCTCTACAAAGACCCATGCCAAAGAAATAAAGGTTACTGCCACCACCACAAGGCCCATCCTTATCCATGCCATGAGGTGGGCAGTAGTATTATTTAGTGGTTATGACCCCAAGGTGAGGTCATGAAACCAATTACGCGTGTAACAATGTGCAGCTGGAGTGCGGGTATATATAGGAGGGATTACATTACCTCAACATGCATTTTTATTATGACTGAATAGACAGCAATACGTAACTGAAACGAAGTACAACAA